>JBBPOS010000643.1:0-14206 GCA_038091575.1 Leccinum subgranulosum
TTACTCTCGCAACTACCTTCAACCTTGTTCGTTACCTTCAGACTATACAGTGAGTATCTCCCACTGTTCTCTTAGTTCCCCCTAGAAGGGTACTGCGCACACAATCGAGACTTGCTATCTCGATACCCACCTTTGTCCTTCTATCCATCTCTCTGCTTCGTTTTCACCGTCTTACTCTTTGAACTGTCCATGGTATACCGCAGACATTTTCTCCCCTGAAACACCAACTGCCATGGCATTCAAAGTATTCGCAATTCATTTTTTCTTATCTGGGGAGTGTCTATAGATCATTCTGCAGTTCACAATGCTCCATCTGCGCTCCATCCTCTTCCCTCAGTGCCCTTTGTTTTCATTGTTTCAAATGATCACCCTTGATGCTTCACAGATGCCAATCTATGATATATCATAACTCGTGATACATGACTGCAATCATCTGCGACGTATTCAACCATGCCTTTTGCCACCTTGTCTTTTCTTCTGTGTTCTTTATGTCCAGAACATCACCTGACCATTTGTGTGGATGAAACCTAACCCAAAGCTTCCTCAACAGACTAGCAAACACTTTGTGATCCATCAAATCTTTCAACATCTGTAAAAATTGGTTGATTTCCTCCTCTTTCACATCCTCTAGACTGATCACATCAGGTTTTATGAAGAGTGGCCAGGGAACAGTGGCTGGTTGTATAATTCCTCTGAGGGGCTGATCTCCCAGCCATGCTATGAGGTCAATGAAGCATTGAAAGTATGTGGAGACACTCCAGTCCTTGCAAGGGTAATTTGACACGATCCGACCTTTTTCTGCATTCCATTTCTCTATCTTTGCTTTGTGTCCCCTATCTAGCAACTCTTTGGCTTGTATCGCTTTGATTTTTGTCACTGGGCTTCCGAATCCCTATTGCTGACTTTTCTGATTTTGCGATCACAGTCTTCCACATCTGACGAAGTCATCGGATTCATCTTTTGTGAAAATTTAGTGCGGACCCGCTCTGCCTTTTGCTTTTGTCTTCCTTCATATTTTTGTTCCAACTTTCAACAGATGGTACTGGGAGACATATCACAGGTGCACTTAACGTTGTGGCCATCTGAGTAGTGTAATCCAGTTTCTGTCTTACTCCTGTCTGGTTCTGTGGGAGATGCTTTTATATCAGATGAGCTTTGCCGGCAAATTACAAATTCCCTACTCACCTGCACACCTTTTTCTATCTTCTCCAGCTCCTGTAGGCTCAGGATACACTGACATGTAGCTGCCTTCCTGAGTTTGCCATTTGCAGCCTGTCGGCTCGTCGGATGGTTTGTCTATGACCATACTTTGTTCTTCCGAAGGCTAAAAATATTTGTGAGTGAGCGAGCGCACAATCGGTAATCTACATACCTTTGATGTGGTCGCTATTCTGCTGATCGTCGTGAATTTGTGCTCTGTGTTCACGTAACATTGGTACACTGGATCAAGCTTGTATATGTCCCACTGGTCCCTGGTGCAATACACGAGCTCTCTATTTTTATGAGTGACAATGGTGTTTGCGACTTCAACACAGAGAGAGAGCACTGATCCACAAATTTTTATAATCCATGGCCAGATCCCTTCATCTTTAACGTTTAACACTCGAACAGCATTGGGCACAAATTTCCACATTGTAGTCCCGTCAGGTTACATTTTGATAATAATATGTTGAGCCGTAACTGCTTCCATAGTCAGGTTTCCATGCGTTGAAGCTGTCAGTGGGTCAAAAGGAATAAAAAACAACTTGGAATTAGGGTGTCGCAGGATCCAATGAGATTGCTGTAGATCAAGTTGTCCAGGAATACAACCGTCGATCATGGGTATCTGATGGGAGTTCATAGCTTGTGCTCGCAGACAATGGGAATATTCATCTTTAAGTATACTACGTATAATTGTAATCCCAAATATGGTAGTAGCTATAACAATAGTTGCCCGCCTCGATACCTGTTTACAACAGTAATTGTGAATGCCCCACGACGCACATTTGTTAATTCTAAATTAATCAGGATTAATTAAGACAATATTCATGGATGATGAGGACTTACCCGGAACAGGGCCAAAACAACAACATAGCCTAGTTTGAAGCTCCATTGCACGTAATGAGACACAATCCAGCTTGGATTTACCATTTCCAGATCATTGCTGGTAGTATCCAAATAAACTTGAGCTGGAAAGTGGGGATAGTGGTGGAGAGGGTCAAGAGTATCTTCAGAAGTGACATTCTGCCACTGGACCGCAAAAGATATCTTGTCGTCAATCCCAAATATATACTTGATAGAGCCTGGCACTGCTGGAAGACTATCGTCACCGCCAGCATGGTACATAATGAGACTATTATCAATGTTTGTGGCATTCCTAGCATATACCACTCCATTCATAGAATAATGAGCATGGATGGACACATTGCAATGGGAGGTTAATGCATACAGATCAGCAGGTGTCCCACGTGGTTGAGCAAGTTGGGTCTCTTCACTAGACTCTCTGTATTCAGAGTCACCTGGGGGAGCAAAAGCTTTACGAAAGAGTACTTGGCACTCTGCAATTGCGGGAGGGCAATGGTCATGGCCCAGCCAAGCCTTTAGCTGTGCAACTTGTACATAGGAGCTGAGTATTGAGATTCCAACTGGCCTGTGCAGACCAGCATTATTTATTAACCTTTTTGTTGTAGGAAAGCTTGTGCGCACCAAATTTATTATTCGTGGGGAGATGTTGCAATTGGCCAATCAGTCGCTCAAATGGAAAGCACCACCATGAGCATATGAGTCCAAATGTGACGAGGAATTGGTGGATGTGCATTGCTATATGACCATTTGTATGATAGGGAGGATCAGAGTGTACAGTTTTCAACCTCAATAGCCAAGTAGCCATGTACGACCTGTATGTGAAGGCACGCTCCTTAGTCATGGATCTGGCACATGCAATGTGGACTGCCGAGACAAGGGCCATTGTGTGGTCCAAAGCTTGATGCAACTGTAGCACAATAGCATGCAATTTGTGAATCGTACCTTCTCTCCACAGGCTCACTAGTGCAAGTAGGAGATATACTATGATCAGTGTATGCCATTCATCTGCTTTCAAACTTCCTGCACTCGGAGATCCAAAGTTGTGAGGTATGCTTCTTAGGCAGGAAAGAGCATCTGTGGTGCATAGAACAGACCAAATTTGCTTGAGGACTTTGTGGGTTCCATATCTGGTTGGTTATTGTTGAACAGCAGACCAAGGTTTGCCTTTGTACTAGTAATGTTTATCATACATCTGTCATAATGAAGAGAAGAAGATGCCCAACCCATTCGACAAGAACATTCACCCAATGTATCTTGAGTATCCGACCTTTGGAAGACGGTTAGAAGTTTAAGTCATTGGTGACAAACCATAGAGATTTTGCATTCTTTCCCATGAGCTGCTTGACAAGCAAGTTACTATGGTCATTGATACATGATTCCTGATCAGTGTCTTCCACATCAAAGTCCATGACTGATGCAGTGAGTAGTGTATGAATGTCCTTCACTTGTTTGACCTGCTGAGCGGACATGAGATACTGAGTAGCATCAGAGAGTCGGAACTGGTGCTTGTTACGACTGTCTCCTGAGCTTTCTCTATGTCTCTTTTCTCTCTCTTTTCACTTTGCTTGTTGTCTTTACTTTGTCTTCACCTTGTATCATGGATCTCTGGTGATTTCCCATCTTGTTTCCCATCACCGATGATCCAACATTCTCCTCTCCAAGTTATCCCTATCTCTATTCTTATCATCCGACTCATGATGACGTTGTTACTTCATCAGCTATCTGTCATCATTTTTCTTCTGACTCATGATGACACCTTTGCTTCATCATCCATCTGTCATGTATGATTAATCCTCCACAGCTTCTTACTCATCCATACTGTGGATGACGCGTCCCTTCCTCACGATCCCATTGCATTCCATCTCGATAGTACTAAGGACTGTCTTGTCATGTGTAAACCCTAAGCTAGAGCTACTTGGAATATCACCCAGTTCTCAGTCCACCTTTGAGTCCCTTCGATCCTCTGCCCTCTTGGGTGTGTCCTTAGTCCTTAGTCCTCAAGTGACGTGACTCTTCATGAGCTCCTCCTTGATAAGTATACTTAGTCTTCAGGTCTCGCCAAGTGTTACGCTTACTTGGCCAATCCTTCATCTTAGCCTTTGCCCTCCAAGTCTACATCCGACCCTATTCGGGCCAGCTGTAACAAAAGCTCTAGCTTTTCCCTGTGGTCACCATTGCCGTGAACTGCCTCTACCATCACGTCTCAAACACCCTACCAAAGACCGGAGCGGAACACCCCCTTCATTCCCAGAAACCCTTTAGCCACTTTGTCCCATCAGCACTCTTTGTCCACCTCTTCTTGGAGAGGAGAAACCTCAGTCCCAGACTCCCCAGATGACCCTCCTCAATGCTCTAGTGATGAGGACAAGACAGACTTAGACCTTCCCCTTCTATCCAACAAAGAACAGGAAAAAACTCTTTCCCTCGACACTGAACTCACCCACTAGCTCTCATCTAGCCTAGTCCTCCCTCGAGCCCCCACTCCCCCTTCCCCTTCCCCTTACACCCCTAGTGGAAACATCTTCATTTCTCAAAGCCCCATCTTAGTACCCAGACCCCGATGACCTTCTACTACCATGTCCAAACCTGTCGAACTTCAGATCTCCCCACCAGAATCCTACGATGGCAATCACAAAAACGCCCTGCCCTGGCTACGCTCAATATCCAGGTACCTGCTTATCAATGAGGAGATCTACAACACAGACAACCGAAAAATCTGTTATGCCCTCTCCTTTATGAAATCAGGAAGCGCCGCCACCTGGGCAGATACCTATACCACCAAATTCATCGACGCTGAAAAGACTAGCTTAGGAACTTGGGCAGACTTCATCAAGGAGTTCAAAGCAAGCTTCAAACACTCCAACTCTGCAGCCAATGCTCTCGCTTGGCTAACCACCCAGAGGATGATTAAGAAATCTCCTGGAAAGTACTCTATGTCCCTTGCTCAATATATCTCCCAATTTCAGAGCAACGTCGCCACTTCCAAAGTGACCGACGAGTCTACCCTTTGCCACTACTTCTCCTTGGGCATCCCTCCTTCCTTATCAGGAAAGATCTACCTCATGGAGAAAGTCCCCACCACGATTACCGAATGGTACTCTCACACTCAGAGAATCGACGACCAACAACGTCAAGCCTTCCTCACCTCCCAGCAGCACAAAGGATGTTGCTTCTTCAATCCTTTCACCCCTACCCACTCTACCTCCACCAAGGAACAAGACTCTAATGCCATGGACATCGACGCTATTCGCATTCCTAAACTTACCCCCGCGGAGAGAGAACGATGTTTCAAACAAGGACTCTGCCTTCGCTGCAGAAAGGCAGGACACAATGCTTTCTCGTGCTCCACATTCTCAACCAACTCCTCTTCTTTCAAAGGAACCACCAGGAAGGTCACTAAGGCTGAAGAAGAGGACTTGCCCAAACTAGAAGAGATCGAGGATGAGGATGAGGATGAAAAGGTTGTAGGAAAAACCTCTTTCTCCCAGGATTTTTGAAAAGGAGCCCTTGTTCGACGCAAGGTTCTCCTACTACTACGTGTGCACCTGTACTAGTATCCTCTTCATCCAAAGCAGTGAAGATTCCCATCTCACCAGTAACTCCCTCGCACTCCCTTAAAGTCGTCGACACCTCTGCTCTCATTGACAGCAGTGCAGAGATCTCCTGCATCGACTGGGCCTTCGTCTGACAGCACAACCTCACTCAAGATCACCTCCCTATACCCATCAGAGTCCGCAATGTTGATCAATCTACCAACTGAAAAGAGGATATCCTCTTTTCCACCACCCTCTTTGTCGATATCGGAAAAGTTAACCAAAAGGTCACCTTCCACGTCATGGACTGCAGAAATAAGAACGTCATCCTAGGTTTTCCTTGGCTTAGAAACACTAATCCCACCATCGACTGGAACAGACAGACACTCACCATCCCAGATCCATAGACCAATCCATGGATTTATACCACCTACACATTGCTGATCTCGAGCGACACAACGTCCACTTCCCAAAAGCAACCCCTAGAGATCCTCCCATGACAAAACCACCTCGCCATGTCAAAGTCCACCCCATTCATAACAAAAAGCTTTATCGCTTCCTCAGGTTTGAGACTGAATCCCAATTCCTTGACCGAGCCACCATTAATAAATGAGATGTGGTTCTCATTTTATTCCCAAAGGGTCCCCCCTAGTGGCTCATCTTACCACCGCTACCAACCTAGCTATTTAAATGGAGAAATCCAAACCCAAGGCCACCCTTTCCCCAGAATACACCACTTTTTCATCTGTCTTCTCCAAAGAAGCTTCTTCACGCCTTCCACCCTCTCGACCCTATGATCACACCATAAATCTCGACGATACCTTTGTCCCTAAAATAGGAAAGGTGTACCCCCTCTCGCCTGACAAACAGAAGGCCACAGAAGCCTTCCTGGAAGAAAACCTTTGTAGTGGAAAGATTTGACCCTTCAAATCCCCCCAAGCCTCTTCATTCTTCTTCGTAAAGAAAAAGGATGGTAAACTTCGCCCCTGTCAGGACTATCAATACCTAAACTCCCATACCACTCGCGATGCCTACCCTCTTCCCCTCATCTCAGACCTCATCAATAAACTCAAAGGAGCTAAAGTCTTAACCAAATTTGATGTTCGATGGGGCTACAACAATGTCTGCATCAAGTACAGAGATCAATGGAAGGGCGCCTTCATCACTCATAAAGGACTTTTTGAACCTACGGTTATGTTCTTTGGCATGAATAATTCCCCCTCTACTTTCCAACAATTCATGAACAACTCCTTCCATGACATGATTGCCAAAGGATGGCTTATAATTTACATGGACGATCTCCTGATCTTTTCCCCTGATGACGCTACTCATTCCGAGCATACCAAACGCGTCCTCCAATGGATGACAGAGTTGGACCTCCATCTTTGTCTCGAGAAATGTAACTTTGCCACAGCCGAGGTAGAATACCTAGGGATGATTGTCAAACCTGGAACTCTTGCCATGGATCCTGTCAAACTAGACGGAATCGCTTCCTGGCCTACCCCCACCACAGTCAAGACCGACCGTTCCTTCCTAGGTTTTCCCAATTTCTACCGTCGCTTCATTGATCACTACTCTGACATCGCCCGCCCCCTTATCGACCTCACTAAGAAGGACAGACCATGGGACTGGTCTGCTGCTTGTCAATCATCTTTTAACTGCCTCAAGCAATTTTTCCTTTCCAAACCAGTCCTCTGTCTTCCCAATCTCTCCGCCCCATTTGCCATTGCCACCGATGCCTCTCGTGACACTACTGAAGAAATCCTTCTCCAAACTGACTCCAATGGCAATTGGCACCCATGTTCTTATTTTTCCCAATCCTTTATCCCTGTGGAACATAACTACAATATCTATGATCGCGAACTACTTGCAGTCATCCGCGCCCTTAAAGCCTGGTGCCAATACCTTTGTGGATCCCCTTTCCCAGTCCAAGTCTTTACAGATCACAAAAACCTTACCTTCTTCCATAGTTCCCAACATTTGAACCATCATCAAGCTCGCTGGCTTCTTGATCTCACTGACTTTGATCTTAAAATCACCCATGTCCCTGGATCTGTACTCGCCGGGCCTGATACCCTATCTCGCCGACCGGATAAACTCTCCATCTTCCCTGACAATGAAGATGTGACCCTCCTTCCCCCATTTCTCTTCGTTAAGGTCATCAATACCACCCTGCGTGGCCTCACTTCCTCCGCCTCCGGTGACGATGTCCTCGTCTGCAATGCTCTCCAAGCCCTTGATGGCACAATCCCCCCTGCTTTCCGTTCTCACCTCTCTGATTGGCAGGTCGACTGGGCCTCTTTACCTACCAGAATTGGGTTTATATCCCTGACTCTGGTTCTCTTCGCCGCGACATCGTCGCTTGTTCTTATGATCACCCTTTTGCCGGCCATCCAGGTTATCTTAAAACCCGCCAACTCATTGCCGCCGAATACTGGTGGCCTGGTCTTGCCTACTTCGTTCGCAAATACGTCGAAGGTTGTTCCCTTTACCAGCAGTGCAAGGCAAATACCCACCCATCCGTCCCTCCCCTCACCCCGATCAAGTCCACCTCCTCCCGTCCCTTCTGACCTTCCCTCTTCATCCGGCTTTGACTCCTTGTTGGTCATGGTCGACCACAGGCTTACAAAGGGGGTGATTCTCTGTCCTACCAAGAAAACCATCACTGCCAAAGGAATCGACACTCTTTTCTTCCACAAAGTCTACAATGCTTTGGACTATATGACAAAATCATATCAGATCGAGGCCCACAGTTCACCTCTTCCTTCGCTAGAGAACTTGGAAAGGTTCTCGGATACAATCTCTCCTTATCTACTGCTTGCCACCCTCAAACCGACAGAGAAACTGAGCGTGTCAACCAAGAAATCAAGACCTACCTTCGGATCCTTTGTGGAGATAACCCCACCACATGATCTGATCTGATCACTCAAGCGGAGTTTGCTCACAATCATCGCCCCCATTCTCTAACCGGGAAATCCCCCTTCTTCCTCATGATGGGATTCAAACCCTGTCCCCTCCCTACCGTCATTGCCAAAACCTAACTCCCTGTGATTGAATCCCCACTCAAAACCCTTTCTGCTGCCCGAGACAAAGCCCTCGCCGCACATGAGCTCGCTCGACAAGTTATGTCTGCTAGAAATGGCAGAGGATTTGTTCCATTCTCTAAGGGAGACAAGGTCTGGCTCGAGGCCAAGAACCTCAAATGATATCTCACCTCCAGAAAGTTTGCTCCGAAACGAGAAGGACCTTTTACCATGACTGAGGTCCTATCTCCCATTACCTATCAGCTACACCTCCCCAAAACATGGAGCATCCACAATGTGTTCCATGCCTCTCTCTTATCACCCTATTGTGAAACCCCATACATGGTCTGAACTTCCCCACCCCACTGCATGATCTTATTGAAGGCGAAGAAGAATTTGAAATACTGTGGATCTTGCGTCACAGGGGTCCCCTTAACAACCGTCTTTATCTGATCCAATGGCAAGGATACACAGCCAAAGAAGACACCTGGATCCCAGAACGAGAACTAAAACATGCCAAAACAGTTCTCCTTGCCTATAAGAAAATCCATTCTATTGCATTCCCAAAACCAAATCCTTTGTCCTAAATACCATCCTCTCACCGTTCCCCAAAAATGTCTAGCTATGTTCCCTCTGATTCTATTTCTTCCGTATCTTCCGTTTCTCTTTCCCCACCTCCTTCTCTTTGTAATTCTCCTTCTCCTACCAGTCCTTTGGCTAGAGGTCGTCTCCCTAGCCCTCTTAGTGGAAAACCTCTGGATCCGGATGATCTCGCATCTCCTCCGTCTTCTCCCGCCACCCAGGGTCTAGACAACGAACCCGCTATCCCCTGGCGCACCGATTCTCCTCCCCTCCCAGCTCGCTCTAATGTGTATCATATATAAGCCATCGACGTTCCCCTCTATGCCAGTAAGCTAAGATCGGACGATGCCTCCTCCGAGCCTTTGAATAAGCTTTGCCTCTATCTACATAATGCTCGCTACACCAAGGACATCTATGCCCATGCTGATGTCGACTCCCCTCTCCATTCCTTATATAACACCTATATCCATACCTCCCACCTTGAAGGCATTGCCTCAAATTTACGAAACTCCCCCGACCCCCACTCCACGTTTCTCTCCTCTCAGATTACTGTCGTTTAGAAGGCAGTTGCTGAACACCTCCTCTCTGCCATGCATCTGTTACTTTTGGTGATTTTCGCCCTCTTTTGATTGTTTTATATCATTATAGACTTTCTAGCGCTATGCACTACTTCTAACCATCACCATTGGATTCCCCATGGTCGATTACCCTATTGACCTTCTTTCCTCGAGTCTCTAGACCCTTGTGGTCACTCTATATCGCTCTAGACTTCTTTCTTCGACTTGTGATTAGTTTCTCATGCTTTGTGGATGATTGTGGCTGCCAGTTGTTTGCTAGTATTTACAGTCACTCAACTCAACCCTTGGAGTCCTCTGTTCTGTTTCCTTTGGTTACTCACAGTGGACTCCAGGTCAGTAGCTCATTGTTGTTTGCTCAATATCATTCCTGGTTACTCACAGTGGACTCCAGAGTGATCTACAGTCCCTATTCAGTGGTTATCCCATCACTGCAAGCTTTCTGCGCTTATCAGCATCAACTCGGGATGACTGAGTTTGTCACTGACCTAGATCAATTTCTGGTTGAGATGACCGTCTATTCGACTCCCCTTACTATAACCACCCCAGGACATTCTCAAGGAGCCTGTCCCCTCAGACGTTGCCCTGCACGACCTTCTCCCTCTGCCTCCTCCTCGTCCTCCTTGTCCTCCCACTCCTCCTATTGATCTGCGCAATCTGGCCGAGGTTGTGCCAGGCCTTTTCGTCCTCCTTGTCCTATCCATCTCCCCCTTGTCAGTCGTCCTCCTTTCCCAGACTACGACTATGATCAAGAAGACGTTTACAACAGCGAAGCGGACGCCAACATGTGCGATGAACACCCCTGGACAGGAATTGACTACTAGAGCTTGGGTCAGCCTCTGTCATATCGCCGTCTGCCCATTGTGGATCCTCCCTGCATCAGCAAACCACAAAATTCAGAGTCTCAGCCATAGCTACCCATAGCAATCCAAAGAAACCCATATCTCCATTGTTACTTTTGGTGATTTTTGCCCTCTTTTGATCGTTTTATATCATTATAGACTTTCTAGCACTATGCGCTACTTTTAACCATCGCCATTGGATTCCCCATGGTCGATTATCCTATTTGTTGTTATTGTCGTGGCTGCCTGCTGAGGGGAGAGGGCCCGGGCGGGGGGAGGGGTCATCCGCAGTAGCATTCGGCGCTTGCAAAGACGTCCCGGGAGCAGATTCTCTGCTTTGTCTGTATGCCTGGACCAGACCAAGCAGACTAGGTTCAGTGAATGCTTGCAAGTTGTCGACGATGAGGTTCGTAATGAGTGCGATAGGCAGCGTTGAAAAGTTGAATGAAGTGAGGAACACTGCTGAATTGGTGGCATTGTCGACTTCAACCTTGAGATGCTTGGCATCCGTGGGTTGGTTGGTAGTTGAACCCAAAGACAAGGGTCGTTTTTTGGCAGCCTCTGTGGCAGTGGCTGCGACAGTGGCCTTGCGCGCCTTCTCATCTGCGGATGCCCTCTCCATCCGTGTGGCTTGTTGAGAGAGCACCTCATTGATCTGAGCACCAAACACCAAGCTATGAGGTCCTCTGGGGAACGTCAATTATGCTAGCAAAGGAAACACGGAAAGACTGACTCAGACCTGGATGTGTATCAATAATATTCTGATGCTCTTCTCCACACTTTTCATGACAGAAGCCGAGAGGCCTACGAGCAAGCCAGGGGACCACTGGGATTATAGGGACGATACGACGAGCTGTACCAATGAAGGACGTTGTTTGACCAAGTTGCTCCAGCTGTTCAAAACGGCCGTCAAAATGTCGACATTCCTTGTGCATGGCATGGTGTCGATGGGTTGGTGAACAAGAGCAGTGGACGTGTACTTACTGGCTAGTGTACAGAGTAGTAATGCAAGAGCTTCATTCCTTCTGCCTCGAGAGCTGCACCAGAGATAAAAGGGTGGCCGGCAGGAACATTTGAAATGTTGGAGTCGCTCTTGTTTTGAAGTTGAACGGGGAGGTCAGCTTTGCCATAGGCCAGAACGCAGAGATATAGATACCCTGAGCGGGTCAGAGAACTCCTCGTGTTTGCACGACAATGACTCGTTGCATGAACTTGATGGCAGAAAGCTTTAGGCCGCTGCTCGTGGAGGGCGATGCGACAAAGTTGAGGATGTGGGGCTTGGACTGAGAAAAGATGTCCCACTGCTGTCGATGCACCGTGCGGTTGGTGCATCTGAGGAGGACTAAGGTGTGTCGTGTGAGGTACGGGGAGAGAGGGAACGTACAGGGAGTGAAAAAGGAGCAGGTAGACGGAGGCGAAATACTGGGTAGCGACCCTGACAGTGCAGGCATTGGGGTCATGCAAAAGATTGGCCGATGTCTCTACGGACTGAGATGCGACTAAGGACCAAGCGTTGACTGAACGCGGTTCTTGCTCGACCTCGCTCTATTGATCCTTGCTGGCAGTAGTAGTGTGGCGATCATGAAGGTGTAACTGCACGGCTTGCAAGACACCTGTGGCAATATTGCACTCGTGGTCGTCTAGTATAAACCAGCAGGAAAGGAGAGGGAATGTCGGCGTGTGAGGGTGCGTGGTGTCTTTGCTGCAGTGGTACCGGGAGTGACAACTGTTATGATTACCTTGATTTCTTCCTTTTCTTCATCTGGTTTAGTAATGCCATTGTGGACTGCAGATGGATTTGCCTGGGTAATGGCCAGTGCGCTGTGGGGTCAGCCGTGATCAAGCGGCAATAGAGGGCATGTACGGTGTAACCCTTGTAGAATTTGCTTCCGAGTCGTGCATAGAACTTTGCACCAAATGGGCCAGCACCAGTGCCTGCGCTACTCCAACCTACTCCCGCGGTGTGACCAGACTGGAGGGTATTTCTCAGTATACCTGTCTGATGTTGTACGAGGGCGACGGCGCGAAGCAGTAAAGGAACGATGTGGTGCCGATGGCATAATTTTTGCACAGGGTGCTCGCGGTGGAGCATGTTGAGGTAGTTCTCGATGTTGAATCTCTCTCCTCCGAGTTGTATAGACGGCCAAATATGTACTTCAAGTTCTGGCATTGCTCAGCGATCGGGGAGATGATGGTCAGCAATGTCTATAACACAAAACCAGTCATATCAGGACACATTCTCATCATTTTTTGGCATGGAATACACCTACGGTATGCTTCTTCCATTTTGCGAGCAGATCATTTTGAGGTTGCCCACCCAATAGCCTGAGAAAGCCTAGATGAGCGGAGAATATGAAAAAAAGAGGTGAATTTCTCATCGGAGCATAGCCATCTGCGCCCGGGGAGAGAGGTGGAGGACATGACATCCTCACTTGCACTGGGTGCCATCAGCCAGCGTGGGGGCATTGAACAAGGGATTCAGATTCAGTATATAGTACGAAGTGGCAGGACTCCAAGTCCAGGCACATTATTATTAGTAATTTTAATAAACAATGAAGGTGACAGTCTGCCATAAGAAGAAATGATGTGAGATGCGGCAAAGGCCCGGGGAAGTCTCACAATGATGATGTCAATGATGGTGTGACGATGATTCAGAAGACTATTAGGACAACTTGAAGCCTCCACAATGCTTGGGATGAACTTAAATTAGCCATTTTGTAACAAACACGAGAACAATTAAAACTATGAACTGACCTTATTAAACTCGGCAGCACTGGCAAGTTGACCGATAGGCCAATATGTGCCATGCCAAAGAGACTACACAGATTGTCATAGTGATAGTTGTGAATGAGGTGTCAATAGAAAATTTGCAGCCAAACAGCAGGCAATGGTTGTATGTCACAGACATTATTGAGGGAGTCTAAGAGAGGGATTTAAGCTCCGCTCATGCTATGGGTTTGTAAAGAGTGGGTCTGGGCCGGACAGCTCTGACTACTATCTCAGGCTGGGGGACAGCCGGCACAAAGTCTAAGGGATCCAGATTGCCTGATGTAGTAGCTGAATACGGCCAAGAAGGCTCTGAATCACTGAGAGCAGCAACAGAGGGTGTCCCGGGGCGTAATGGTTCCTCTTGATCATCTGAATTATCACTGATCTGTAGTAGCAGTTCATCTTCCCATGAACGGGCTTGGGTGGAAGCGCCAGTGGAATGGTCCTCCGAGTGGATAGATGGGCAAAGTTTTGAGCCGAACACACTGGCATTGAAATAATCGATGACATCAAGGGCCCATCTCCGTTTTTCCGGGAGTAAAAGTAGTTTCAAATAAAACTCGAAGTCTTTCTGGTACTGGATTCCCGTTGCGTCACCTTTTGCCGAGAACTCAGAGTCGTGTGAAAGCAAATATCTAGCCTATGTTGTCAAGTTAGTACACTGGAACATGCCAAAAGCCGCTTGAATAGTTGACTTACCAAGGTGGCCATTAGTGTTTAAAAGTCCAGTTCAGTCCGGTTTTTTGGCCAAAAATGAGGCAACCGGACTGAAACCGGTCCTAGAAACTCTAGGAATCTTCCAGGACCGCAACCGGACC
>JBBPOS010000644.1:0-14160 GCA_038091575.1 Leccinum subgranulosum
TAAGACGAGATATACAAATGGGGAAAACTCCTTTGGCCGTTCCGATACGGATTAGCCGCGTGCAATGGCAAAAGGCAGAACTCGGCAGTGGGACACCACCAGATACGTGAGCCAACTGGAACAGTTTCCTGAAGAAAATCAGCAATGGGCGAGACGACCTCATCCCAAAGGACTCTCAGGAAGCGAGCCATATCTCTTCCGATGTCCATTGTCTTTGCATCCAAAGTCAGAGATTGGAGCTGCAATGACAAGTCCTGGACACGGGATTTAGTGATTTGCAATGGGATATGAACCGGATCTCTGTCAAAAAAGACAACGAGTGCATCGCACGTATACTGGCTAGCATTCACAATGACAACAGGTCCCCCACTAGCAGCGTGCTGAAGTTCTGAGAAGGAAGAAGGGAGAAGGAATCGAGCGAGACCAGGTAATGTGCGAATTTGTGAGATTGCGGATTGCAAATCAAGATTAAGACCGCACAGCTTGTTGTGCTGATCTGGACCTTGTGAATGAATTGTGTTGCGTATTTCTGATGAGAGGCGAGTAAACTCGTTCGCAAGGGACTGTCCTTCCTGGCCCGAGGCAATGACATCTTCAAGAGGGGAACGGAGACGAGCGATCTGGGTCCAGAATACACCGCGACCTTGCTCGAGAAGCTCAACCGCTTTTTTTGCATGGTGAGCACGGAGACAAGCGGAAAAGGCATCAATTGACAGGGATGAAGCGAGGTCTTTGAAACTCTGGAAACGATTGGGTAGGGATGGTAAAATGGCGAGATATTGAACGAGTAGGCGAAGAGATGTTTCGTATGCGAGAATGACTGTGGGATGGCGGAAATACTCAGCATGCGTGATCCATTGTTTGGCAACAGAGATATCAATTGGTGAGAGTGTTTGTGAGATATTTGACAACTCGGTGTAGAGACTGAATAGATCCACTATGTCAACTCGCATCCCATGATTCGTTCTACTGTAAACCGGCCGTCATAGAGACCAAATGCAGAGTCAAAGGGTTGCTTCTTGTTTGGGATACCGTGGCAGGCAAAGTGAACCCACTCGCTCGTCCTCAGCTCCTTCGAGACTTGAGACATACTCGATTGGGGACCTTCCAGGCGCGTCAGCGTGGCGAGACCCTGAATGCACTCGGAAATGATGGCCAATTCAGTGCCGACAGAGAAAAGCTCGCTTTCGCCTTTCGCGTTCGCCTGACCCACACAAGGAAAGATTTCTCCTCGTGTATCAAAGTCATCGCTGATGAATGATTCCGTCTCGCACGGATGAGGGCAGTCAACGTGGGAGTGTAAGACGAGATGTACAAATGGGAAAAACCTCTTTGGCCATTCCGATACGGATTAGCCGCGTGCAATGGCAGAAGGCAGAACTCGGCAGTGGGACACCACCAGATACGTGAGCCAAGTGGAACTGTTGCCTGAAGAGAATCAGCAATGGGCGAAACGGCCTCATCCCAAAGGACTCTCAGGAAGCGAGCGAGATCTCTCCCCATGTCCATTGTCTTTGCATCCAAAGTCAGAGATTGGAGTTCCAACGACAGATTCTGAACACGGGATTTTGTGATTTGCAATGGGATATGAACCGGATCTCTGTCAAAAAAGACAACGAGTGCATCGCACGCATACTGGCTAGCATTCATAATAACCACAGGTCCCCCAATGGCAGCGTGTTGGAGTTCTGAGAAAGAAGAGGGGAGGAGGAATCGAGCGAGACCGGGTAATGTGCGAATTTGAAAGATTGCGGATTGCAGATCAACATTGAGACTGCACAGCTTGTTGTGCTGATCTGGACCTTGTGAATGAATTGTATTGTGTATTTCAGATGAGAGTCGAGTAAATTCGTTCGCAAGGGACTGTCCTTTCTGGCCCGAGGCAATGACATCTTCAAGAGGGGAACGGAGACGAGCAATCTAGGTCCAGAATACAGCACGACCTTGCTCGAGAAGCTCAACCGCTTTTTTGGCACGTTGATTACGGAGACAAGCGGAAAAGGCGTCGATTGCTAGGGATGAAGCGAGGTCTTTGAAACTCTGGAGACGATTGGGTAGGGATGGTAAAATGGCGAGATGCTGAACGAGTAGTCGAAGAGATGTTTCATACGCGAGAAGGACTGTGGGATGGCGGAAATTCTCAGCTTCCGTGATCCATTGTTTGGCAGCAGTGAGATCAACTGGTGAAAGTGTTTGTGATATATTTGACAACTCGGTGTAGAGACCGAACAAATCCTCTTTGTCCTTCAACTCGTTCGACTGGGTGAAGCGAACACGGAGACAGTGTGCAAATGTACGTAATGACCATGATCGGTCAGGATGGCCAGATGGGCAAAGGTCGAGGGCTTGTTTCGCGAGGATGATGGCCTCATTGAGGTCCGTCATGTCTCCAAGCTGGTCATAACGAGTGGAGAGATGGAATGCTACACTGCCCAACGAGGTTGATCGATGCGGGTGCCCTGACGGGCGAAGGTCGAGGGCTTGTCTCGCGAGGATGATGGCCTCATTGAGGTCCGTCATGTCTCCAAGTTGGTCGTAACGAGTGCGGAGATAGTTTGCGACGTTGTTCAACGACGTTGATCGATGCGGGTGCACTGACGGGCGAAGGTAGAGGGCTTGTCTCCCGAGGATGATGGCCTCATTAAGGTCCGTCATGTCTCCAAGCTGCTTGTGACGAGTGGAGAGATAGTTTGCGACGTTGTTCAACGACATTGATCGATGCGGGTGCCCCGACGGGCGAAGGTCGAGGGCTTGTCTCCCCAGGATGATGGCCTCATTGAGGTCCGTCAAGTTTCCAAGCTGGTCGTAACGAGTGCAGAGATAGGATGCAGCGTTGTTCAACGACATTGATCGATGCGGATGCCCTGACGGGCAAAGGTCGAGGTCTTGTCTCCCGAGGATGATGGTTTCATTGAGGTCTGTCATGTCTCCAAGCTGCTCGTAACGAGTGCAGAGATGTTCTGCGACGTTGTTCAATGACGTTGATCGTTCCGGGTGCCCTGACGGGCAAAGGTCGAAGGCTTGTCTCGCGAGGATGATGGCCTCGTTGAGGTCCGTCATGTCTCCAAGCTGGTCGTAACGAGTGCAGAGATAGAGTGCGAGATTGCCCAACGATGTTGATCGATTTGGATACCCTTCTGGGCAAAGTTCAAGTGCCTTTTTGCCGTAGATAAGTGCTTCTTCAATATCCTCTATCGCTCCTAGATGGCTGTGACGACCCCAGAGATGTTCAGCAAGCTGAGCTAGTGAGCCCCATCGTTCATCGTGATCGGGTGGGCAACGGTCCAGTGCTTGGCGACCAAGGACGATCGCCTCATTAATGTGGTCCGTCCCGTCCCCTTGCTCAAACTTGGCGAACATTGACTCCGCTCGTGAAAGTACCTCCTCGACTGAAACAGTCATCTCTCCAATGGTGTCCCTCTGGTCTCCTTTCTCATGCTTCTTTGCTCGAGAGGACCGCTTTTTGGCTGACGGCGTGAATGTCATTTCACTGAGGCTCTTCTCGACGAAACGGTGAAATAAGCACCTTTCGATTTCATCTTTTTTTCACTGCAAGTCATCTGCGGTGGCAGGAGGCTGCGGAAGGAGAGGGCTACCGTGTCGAACGACTAATATCTGTCACCTCGCAGAGTGGATGACCAGATTTGTCGGCGTCTTGTTCCATTTATTTTGGATGCTTTCCGACACATTATCATCTCGCGCATCATCAACATGCGAGAGCTCTATGTACACGATTCTCAAGGGAGACGCGGAGGTGACAGGTTTGGCTTGAGCATTCCGCGCGCGATGTAGTCGAGACCATCATCCACTGGCAGAGATTTCCATCTGATTGGGCGGACGTGTACTAGGTAGAGCGGCAATTTCCGATGCAACGAATCTCCGCTTTAAATTGACGTCGGGATAGGCAAGCGGTCACAACCGACGAAGGAACGAACGTCCCAACGTTCTCCTTCTGTTCTAAACAACTGGATTAGCATGCTTAGGCTCGTCCCAAGGCCGACCTCCACGGGACGACTCGGAACGGTTGCCTGCTACGGTGTATCACCGAAAGGTACGGCGCTGTTGCGTGTCGGTGTACTTTTGTTGTTCAAAAGATGGTGTGGAAGCAGGTCGCAGATCAATAGCGTCGACGTCCGCGCGCAGGCAGGACATAACACTAACGGTGGATGGCAAGGAAGTCACCGTCCCACAAGGTTGGTTTTTGCCGACGGACACGCTACAAGAGCTCCGACTGACAAGTATGCAGGTTCTGCTCTGATTCAGGCGTGCGAAGCAGCTGGAGCGGTCATTCCCCGGTGAATTTCTTAGTCTATGTGGCTTTCCTCGTGTATTGACGCCGTTCAAGATTTTGCTATCACGACAGGTCAGTTTCCCTCCTGTTGCTTGACTGTTATTAGGCTCACTCATCCCACTAGACTTGCAATCGCTGGCAACTGTCGGTAAGTGCAGTTTTTGCGGAAGAACGACCGAGCATTCCAAGTGACATTGTCCGATGTAGTATGTGCCTAGTGGAGGTTGAGCGGTCACCAAAACCCGTTGCGTCTTGGTGAGCATTTTGCACTGTCTTGTTCAATACCCGGTCCTGACGCTGACACTGTCTAGTGCCATGCCGGCGATGCCTGGTGCAAAGGTTTTCACCAATACGCCCCTTGTCCACGAGGCTCGGTGAGTCTCCCAAGAGGCAGCTGCATCACTCTTCTCATATTTCGACAGCGAAGGTGTCATGGAGTTCCTTTTGGCCAACCACCCACTAGATTGCCCTATCTGTGACCAAGGTGGTGAATGCGACCTGCAAGACCAGTCAATGCGATATGGCTCCGACCGCACCCGTTTCCACGAAATTACAGGAAAACGCGCCGTAGAGAACAAGGATCTCGGACCTCTCGTAAAGACGTCCATGAACCGTTGTATTCAATGTACACGTTGCGTCCGTTTTGCAAACGAGGTGGCAGGTGTCGAGGAACTGGGTACCACTGGCCGCGGAAACGACCTACAGATCGGCATGTACGTTGAGAAAACAATGGATTCGGAACTCTCTGGCAACATTGTCGACCTCTGCCCTGTCGGAGCACTGACGAGCAAACCATACGCTTTCCAAGCCCGTCCATGGGAACTCAAAAATACGGAATCTATAGACGTTCTAGACGCTGTTGGTTCAAATATTCGTGTCGACTCACGTGGAGTGCAAGTTATGCGGATACAGCCACGCACCAACGATGATGTTAACGAAGAATGGATCAGCGACAAGACTCGTTATGCATACGATGGCCTCAAGTTCCAACGCCTGACGACGCCTTTGATAAAGGACGGCGACCGGTTTGTCCCAGCGACTTGGGAGGAAGCATTACAGCGAATTGCAGACGGCTTGGCGGCTTCAGGTGCTAAAGACAACGAAATTCAGGCTGTGGCTGGCCACTTGGCAGACACGGAATCTCTTGTTGCCCTCAAAGACTTTGTCAACCGATTAGGCTCGGACAATTTCGCCCTCGATCAAGTCAATGGCAATGCACCACCTCCGCACGGTGTTGATGTCCGGTCAAATTATCTGTTCAATGCGACAATCCCTGGTGTAGAGAATGCCGACGTCATCCTCCTTGTCGGCACCAACCCTCGTCATGAAGCTGCTGTCCTTAACTCGCGGATCAGAAAGAGCTGGTTGCACACAGGTCTCGAAGTTGGTCTCATTGGCGAACCTGTAGATATGGCGTACGGCTACGACTACCTGGGCGCGGACTCCAAAGCACTCGTTGACTTTGTCTCTGGCAAAGGCACATTTGCTGAGAAATTCAAGGCCGCCAAGAGACCGCTGATCATTGTCGGAAGTGCACTCTCAGAGCACCCTGATGGCGCTGCCGCGTACAATGCCCTGGCCAACTTCGTCGGGAAGAACAAGAGTACCCTGATCACGCCTGAATGGAACGGTTTCTCTGTTCTTCACCGGGTAAATCCCAGAGCTATTCTGGTGCAACTCTTCACTAATGTGATGTATGCGGTCTAGATCGCGTCCAGGCCAGCCGCATACGACATTGGTTTCGTACCCTCGAAGAAGGCCTCAATAACGAAACCCAAGTTCATTTACCTCTTGAATGCAGACGAGGTCGACCCCAAATCGATCCCTCGTGATGCATTTGTGGTGTACCAAGGTCACCACGGTGACTTAGGTGCATCTCTTGCGGATGTATGCTTGCCTGCTGCTGCATACACGGAGAAGTCCGTGACTTGGGTAAACACAGAAGGCAAACCGCAACTCGGTCGTGGTGCTGTACCTCCGCCAGGTGCTTCGCGAGAAGACTGGAAGATCATTCGGTGCATTCTTCGGCCCTCGCTGCTTGCCGCTGTTTGCTAACGATACGCCCTCACTCGACAGTGCTCTCTCCGAAGTCGTCGGTACTCCACTACCCTACGACGACGTGCTAAGCCTCAGAGACCGTCTGTGGGAGATATCACCCACGCTAGTGCGGTACGACGTGACGGAGCGAACGTCGGTGGATGTGGCTCTCGCTGGTCTGAAAACACTGGCAGCTGGGACTGCGAGGGCCAAGTTGTCTGGTCAGGCGTTCAAGAAGCCCATTTCCAACTTTTATCAAACGGATCCCATCTCTCGCGCGTGCGTACCCGGGTTTTGCTCATCATCCCTTTGCCTGGTCTTTACATTCCGACTTTCCAGATCTGTGACGATGGCGCAATGTACGCGTGCGTTTGTAAGCGAGTTGAAGCCAGGGCAGACATCAGAGGTGGCGTCGTACGCATAATGTTAGAGGAAGGGTCCACTGCGAGAGTTTTATATACACACCGGTATTTCGTTGCAAGGACGAAGAAAATATATAATATACCGCCTCTTTTCTTTTTTCTTGGGGACGTTAGTCGTGGGAAGGAACTTCTGTCATCACGTACTATGTCATTGGTTGGACGTTCCGTTCTGCCGGTGGCGAAATGGAGGATTTCGTGGTGACGGATGCCTTTTTTTTTCCTCGTTCAGGCCTAGCGACATCCGAATGCGCTACGTTGATAGGCCCGCTCGGTCCGAGGGGATCTCATCATCATAACGATGCTTACCCCGGATCAGTACCGTACTGATTCACGCCGACCAGGTGATAGGAACGCATTTTCTTTTGTCCTCTATTTTTTTGGACCGTAGTATGCAGCCAGTACATACGTCACGCGTCATAGCCGTCGGCGTGCATCCCAATCTTAGCTCAAGGGGGGATTGAGTCCGTGGCTATCTTTGACCCATCGTGCTGCTCACTAGGGTGGCGGAAGCTTGATGGTATTTGCGGACGGAATGGTATTACCGAGGCCTAGGTTCGAAGTAAGTATCCCGGACGCTTCCGATTCTCATCGATATCCACACATTACATACTAAAAATGGTCAGCCCGACCACAATTGCGCCTCCACAGAACTGCCCCAGCTTTCATCGATGGCCATGTATTTATATCTAGCGTCGAAGTGGAAATGAAGCCAACAAAGATGAACACAATCGCGACTCGGAGCCCCCCGAATATCTCCAATGATTCCCCGTGACTCGGTATTAGATCGGAGTGGCGCCACTGCCACCGCTACTAGAGCGGTAAATAATTGATCCGACGGCCGTCTCGGAGCCGTGGGCGGTGCGCCTACCGTGGCGGCAGGCGGGCGTATCATCGGCCCGTCAATCGGCGACTCATCGCCATGCTCGTACACTTGCTTAGCAGGTTCATATGCATCTGTGTCAGAAATCCACTGTCATTCACTATCAGTGACGAAAGACGATGAAGACGGTGATGGCGAACGACCCATACCGTACCGTCCCGCCAAGTAACGGCGTACCACACCTGCCATGGCTACATATATACCCACATGAGACACGAGAAGGCGATAATTTCAATGGCTTGTCAACAACTATATATATTACACTGGGCTATGGTATTCATGCGCAGGAGGAAGGGAAAAAAGTTTCAAGGAGTTTGATGATCATTGTGTGTGCAAGCACCGTATGGGTTTATGGATCATCCATTATGCGTAGCGGAGTTAAAAAAAGGAAGAGAGAAACAGAAGAAATGAAAGTAAAGATGAAACATCGACATCTAACATCTTCTACGTCACGGGCATCGCGTTCGTTTCGTCGTACAAACGTGATTATGCTGTGCCGCGGATGCCCGACGCCTTACACGCTCACGGCCTCAACGCTTGCCTTCTCCTTGGCGTGCTCATGCGCGTATGCCGAGTTGGGCACCCAGCCCACCGATGTGCGTGGTGTTGTCTCCTCAAGCATGCGGTCGATTTGCTCGAGCGTCAGACCCTTGGTCTCAGGGATGAGGAAGTAGGAGTAGACAAAGGCGCATGTACAGAGGCCTCCCTAACACACGCGCACCCAGATCAGTCAAGCTTTCGGCGACAAGAAAAGCAGCGGAGGATGCATACCCAAATGAAGAAGACGGAAGAGCGGAGGTTGCCTTCAGTGGTATTTACCATGTAAGGGGTAATAACAGCGATGATGGTATTCCATAACCAGTTGGAGGCCGTCGAAAGAGCGACACCACGTGAACGGATAGGAAGAGGGAAGATCTCGCCTGCGTGTGTGTAACATCCAAACGTGAGTCACATTGCCCGATATACGGAGAATCAGACGAAAATGGAAACGGTCAAAACTCACCGATCACGACCCAGGCACCTGGACCCCAGGTGGATGCAAAGAAGAAGATGAAGATGGCGATGAACGCTATTTGTGCATTTACGGCGGGTATGTTGTTCGCGACGTCTAGTCCGGCGGCGTTGGTGTGGGTCTTGTTAAAACCGACGGTGACACCAATGATGGCAACCAAGAACTGGCAAATGAGCATACCAAAAGCGCCCCAGCTGCAAGAGGAAGAAAAAGTGTTATATCATAGGCTGTACCGATCCATCAAACAAAACTTACATAAGAAGGGGACGACGCCCGAATCTCTCGATGGACCAGAACGAGATAGGGGTGGAGAGCACGTTGACCAGTGTGAAGATAAGGGAAATGAGGAAGGAGTTGGAAATGGCGCCAGTCGACTTGAGGAAAGGGGTCGAATAGTAAAAGATAAAGTTGACGCCCGTCCATTGCTGCATCATTTGAAGGGAAGTACCGAGGATGGTGCGACGAATGTTACTGCTGCCCACCCAGAGAGAGCCGGTGAAGCAGTGAAGCCAACTGGACCAGTATCCAGTGATCTTCATCATCTTCCTTTCGTATTCGGCATTGGCGACGATATCGGCGAGTTCGGAGGTGATGTACTCAGAGTCCTCGGGCTGCCCGCGGAGTCGGGAGAGCACGGCACGAGCACTGTCGATTTTTTGTTTTTTGACAAAATAACGGGGAGATTCAGGAAGGAGGTAAAGACCCGTGCCGAGGATAAGACCCCAAGCAAATTGGAGGCTGATCGGGATACGATACGACCCAGTGTCGCTTCTCGACTCAGTTGCGTAAGTGACACACGCGGCAAGCAGAAGGCCAATGGTGATACCTGGGTGATAGTTGATTAATGATGGAACCAAATTGTGAAATGTGATTACACTTACAGAATTGGTAGCCAGAGACGAGCGCGCCGCGAACTTTTCTCGGGCAAATCTCGGACATGTAGAGGATGATGATAGCGGAGACAAAGCCAACACCGACACCAGCGATGAGACGGCCAGCGACAATGAGACCAAGACCATTGGTAGCAGCCTGGAGGACGCATCCGATGATGTAGATCAAACACCCCACGATGATAGTTGGTCGACGACCATACCAGTCGGCAATGTCACCGGCAATCAACGCACCTGCCGTTGATGTTTAGTCAGCATTGAGATAATGACGAGAATAGAAAATGGCACACCAAAGAAAGTGCCCGCCGAGAGAATGGAGGTGATCAACGAGTTGTGGGGACCCGTCAGGCTGGTTGCGTTGGGACCTTCGATGAGATGGATGAAGACCGTTGAACCAGTGACACCATTGATGTATCCAGAGTCATAACCGCTAACGAACTGGATGAGCGGACGAAGGAACGGACCCGTTGAGAGGGACTCACAAGAAGATACCTCCAAAGGCAGCAAAAGCACAGAGCAAATATGCCTTGAGCGTGACGGGAGCCTCAACGCGATTGAAGGCAGCGGGTGAGGAATCGAAGACGGCTCCTCCTGGCATGGCTGTATGTTTGTGAGGGAAAAAGGTAAAGGTAGAGGGAAGCGCTCGAAACTGCCTAGTCACGTCGCTCGGGTGGTAGAGGGGAGAGAAACCTGAGGAGCGAAGAAGTCTCTACGGCATCTTTTTAAATTTATGTAAAGCCGGATCTGTGACCGGCGCTAAGTACATTCCCCGCGTGCGCCATGGGCGGGTGACCCCACTGCCATTGCAACGGACCTTGACATGCCCACATGGTCTCTTCCATGATGCATCAGTCCGTGCCTGGTCCGAACGGCTCCATTTCACACACCTATCTGGTTTTTCAACACTTCCTATCGGATTGCATCCAAAAACGAGCCACAGGGAATGAGAAAACGCGCCCAAGAACTCCCCAACCGGAGTGACCCGCATCAAGTTGATTGACCCCGATGGAGACCCGAATTCGACTTCTTTCAGTCGCTCTCGTCTGCGGCCCAGCCTTGCTTGCATGGTCACAGGCTCACGTTGCCCGCTCACGTGATGACTTGACCCCACATGCGTATGTCAGACATAACATATCGCAGCTTTTCCCCAGATTCATAAATTACTCAGTAACTTGGCCTGAACTGCCAAGATCGGCTGTGACTGATTTGAATCAATTCGACACTTTGTGTTTTAGGTGAATTTTTGGCTCGCCGGGCCCTATGTATATGTCAGAGACGAAGTTCTCTAGTTCCGATCCTTCCAGATAAGTTCAGCAGGTACGCCATTCCGACTCCCCTTCCAACTTGATTCCTCGGCAAATGTCGACTCAGATCTCCGTCCCGTCCCCCTCCTGGGCCACCAACTAGAAACGATTTGACATACATCAACTCGCTTCTTTGTTCCGTCCGCGCTGTCACCATGTCACAGCGAGTTTCAAGCTTGCCTTGACGTCAGCGATCCTCTCCTTATGCCCTTTTGTCTCTGTCTCATCCGTTCGCTTAGACGAGATGCCATCGTCTGTTTACTCATTCACACATGAGGCGCCGTTCCCCACCGTTCAGTGTACCTGCATATTCATGGGCTGTCGTCTCCCCGAAGAAGCGGAATCCCCGCACCAGCAGTCGCCACACACATACGGCCAATGCCAACCAAAAATGATGGAAACGCCAGACGCCAAAAATGCAGACGCCATCCCGAAACAGTGTCGTTGAACGTTCCCCGGACGCACGGGCAGACGGACCGTAAACGGCAATGCTAGTCCGTTCCCCCATCTTGCCCATCACAAATTGAAATTTTAGGGAGATTGGACGTACATAGAAGCCAGGTGACTTCACATTAAATCACAATGCTGTACCGATTGCACTGGCCTGCCCATAAAATTATGCCATAAATGAGTAGAGGACATGCAAAACGATCAGTGACATTGTCACGCGACGGAAGAAACCTGCTGCACCCAGCCGAGACAAGTTGCCATATCAAACAGAAATTGAAAAGAACGTTAGGTACAGGATGCTAATCGAGTACTAGTCTATGAATATGATGCAGTCCATCAGATCAATCAATCTTGTCGTGCATTTACACTAATAGGGTACGCGGTGGGCAACCTCAGGCTGTGGGTGGGTTATGACGTATACGGGTAACGAGGTGTGCGAACCCGGGTGCCAGGTACGGGTGTGCAACTTGGGGCCAGAGTGTCCTTGCCAACCTTCCACCACGCTTCGCTTCCCGGGCTGCTACAACTTGAACATGATACTCACGCTTCCTCCTCCGAGTCCGGTTGTCTCTCAGTTCAAGCGGGACTTGTCAGCCTTGCCAATCAGTCCGTTCTGTGAGTTTCAGAGTATAATTCTCAAACTCCACGGCTCCACATTCTGGTCATTAGACAAGCTTTTTCTTAGCTTTTCTCTCCATCCGGTTTGGTGTTGCCCCGGGTCAGCTATTAACCTCGGGATATTCTGATCACCAAAATGCGTACCGCCAAAGGGGCCGGTGCCAGAAGACAAGCTTTGTGCCGATCCTGGAAATGTCCCTTGCGTCAAACCGGGTAAAAATATCTATTTTGACAGTCGGAACACACCTGGTAGATAGTCACCCGCGCGGACGATGATTGAATATGATCGACCGGGAGACCGTCAAGTCCCCAGTGGCCGTCGACAGCTTCAACGACACATTTTCCAATCCAATCCGATCAGAAGCACGTTGACTCGGTGAGCAGACCCTTATTTACGGAGTAAAGCAAGGCGACAGGGAGCTTAGTGATCCAAAACATTGATGCTGAATCAGCATCCAAGGCACTGCTCCGTCTCACTGCGGGATGTACCTGATGAACTGCCCAGCTGATCGCCGTACCGAACACCTGACAGCAGGTTGAAAAGCGTAGATCAGCCATCGGCTTTGGTTTGGCGGTCTAGCACACGCAGACGCCCATCGGGCAAACGATATCAATTTCAACTTCCAAATGGGTGAATACAACGTCGACAGGCCTTCCCCGCGCTCTCTCCAAACGTGCACGTAGGCTGGCCGCTGACGTAGCGGGATAAGGTTTTGAGCGGGGGCCGGACAAATCGGTTGTCGTTGGCCGCCGGTTGTCCATTGTTCTGACAACATATCACGGAACTATCGGGATGAAAGATCTCGGGGACCAACATTCGCTATTATACGGGAACGGGCGGACGGACGAGGTCCGAGGCGAGCCTCTTTTTCTGAACGAAGCCAACAGTCGTTGACGACATGATCCGCGCGAGAACTGGTAGCTGTCACCGCACTCCGAGTCACTGGCATCCGTAGACGCGACTCGATCCCGAGCGCCAGGGCATTGGAATCGACATTTCTTCCGCATCACGCATCGCAGGCCCACTAGCAGTGGGTTGAAGTACAATCACATTTGACTCGGATCATTGCGTTGACATCCAGAGCAGTATGCTTCAGACGGGCTCATGGAAAAGACTAGAGACACGGAATAGCCTCGGGGCCCGGGTACTGCCGAATGCAGCATGGACTTTTCGGCCACCTCAACCTCAAGGTGTTTTCGGCCGTCAACGTGGGAGCTGAACAAGCGTGGTTGCCCGGCTGTCCACTACCGTGACTGATTTGTTGAATGCTCAGACAGACTTGCCCCAACTCCAAAAGACGCATCTACTGTCGGTGCATTTCGCCCCCGGTGCGTGCACTTGAACATTGAAATTGAGATTATGACAATCAATGAATGTTCCCCAAGTTGGTTAGGATATCCTTGAATGTTCAGACAGATTTGCCCCAACTCCAAAAGACGCAGACGCATGTGCCGTCGGTGAATTTCGGTGTGCGCCTGAACATCGAAGTTGAGATTATGACAATCAATGAATGTTCCCCCTTGAAGTTGGTTAGGATATCATACGATCGATAAACAGATTTGAAGCTTTGAAAGGTTCCGACGGCTTACATAGGAAACAAAAGTCTTGATGCATCCAGTGGTTGCCAGGAGTTCTCAGAATCACGCTCAACAAACGGAACCATAATCCGAAGTGCAATATCGCATCGTCCGGCAGGTTTCTCGCGTGAATACATTCAACAAGCCATTTGTTGCCACAGCATCCAATCGGAAGGACAAAGTGCTAACAGGTCATCATCGATCACCCATTTTCAAGCGGGTTCAAGTTGTATCTCCTCATGTCCATCCTCGTTCTGTCCCTCCCCAAACGCGATCATCGAAACGCTCGTACACTGGACGCTCGTGAAGACCCCAAATCCGCCATCGATTCCATTACAGCTCTCCTCTTCGTACATTTCCCGAACACTAAGCACGAAACGAGGCACGGTGGGGTACAGCGTCACGACGCCGAAGAGGCCAAAGACGACCAACCATGTAGGGGGTAACGCGCTCGCGTGCACTTGCGATACCACGACGAAGATGTTGTTGAACAGGTTTCTATTTCAAACATTGGTTCATGAGTGTTCCTTCAGGCTTTTATCGAGCGAAGATGTGAAAAACGACGTACAAGATGATGTAAAATATGCCCTCCCTGACGATTAGGGACATGTACCGGTTGAGCTGCCATGAGTTAGTCTCCTGGTGCATTTCCATCGAATGCTTTATGGTCGGAATGAG
>JBBPOS010000645.1:0-14141 GCA_038091575.1 Leccinum subgranulosum
AGTACCTAGATGAAATTGTCATCTATCTGATGAAGGGAAACCATGTCTCGTCACCGGTTGCCGAGCATAAAGTGGTCCCGTCGCTGACGAAAGTTCGGTAATGGAATCTCATCACTGAGGCCTGAGGGTCCGGCCGGTATTGTGAGATCGTTGAGCGTACGCGTTGCGCTTTTTTTCCAGCTCACTGTGGTCTCAAAGCCTCCGGACAGACGAAAATTTAAATCAAGTGAGTATCGTACTTGCACTTCATTTTATTGCCTACCTTACTTTTTTTGTAGCTTAATTTCAACATACTCCTTACCTCTGCAACAAGTACAAAACCACTGTAAGTACAATATTCGAACTGTAGTGGGCCAGAAATTGATTTCCGGCTTACATAGTAATGGACGACATAATATATTTAGGTGGCGTTGCCGTTCCCCACTCCAAGTTGAAGCATCCCCCTCAGTGAATTTGACGTGAAACGTCTGTTATCGATTTCATGTGAAAGACCTTAGTAATTCGAAGGTTTCTGTGGAGCGTAGGCAGTGCACTTCACTGCCTTTTCTGACTATGATGACGTTCAAGTTCGCAATAGCCTGGCACGCCAGCAAGCGCAGACTGGCATGTAGCCCTGCTTTTCTGTGCCGTGTCGGAGTTCTCCCTCCCACTTTCGATTGGTTGAATCCACTCGTAGCCTTGACAGATCTCAAAAATCAACACAGCTCCCATAACTTTCCGGGACAGACAGTCTTCTGAGACGTTCCATCCAGTCCGCCTAACGACTCAGTAAGTACTCAATACTCATTTCCCCACCATAGTAACCTCCGCAGCAGGAAATTGCTCCCAATCGCTCCGGCGCTGAGTTCCGTCTCCGGCGCATTTACTTTGACAAGAATAGAACATATTTGAAACTGCCACTATGAAGTAGACAAGCCGAGGCTCAGTTGATCTGTCCAGGTCTAACGTACAACCATCGTGCTTATCGATGTCTTACCCGAAATCACATTGCGAGCGGGGTCTCGAAGCCAAGAATGAAACGGCCTAGATGGACCACCTATTCGGGTTGCTAGGCGATGACCCTCAGGAGAGAGGTATATAAAGCTAACATTTAGCCCTCGGTGCTCGCATCTACACATCCTTTTTTTCCCTCTATCGAATACATCATCCGAAATGGGATTGGACGCTTTCAAGGAACAACACGACGAAGTTGTACGTCTTTGATCCTTGTCCAAGGCTCCAAGCCCAGATTGGTAGATTCTAACCGGGTGTTCATGCAGCACCACAAAGGTAGCCTCGCTCACGATGCGCTTATCGGTGCAGCAACCTGGGGGGTTCGTGCCTGTTCTCCACCTAAACGTGTCCTATTCACGGTGTATGTCGTTGCGTCCTTTCTAGGCCATCAAGGCCTACGAGAATCATCTCGTCAAGAATGGCAAGCCTTCCAGCCACGCAAAGGCCGTGGAGATCATGTAAGCAATCCCCCACTACCTTTTGATTGTTGTGCGCTCGGTCGCCTAACATCGGTATCTCTAGTGGTGGACTCACTGCTGCCGCTGTCACTCATTTAGTCGAGACCAAAGGAGTATGTATTTATTATTTCCTTGTGTCAGATTTAATTGACCCATCTCGAAAAGTTGAACGCATGGGATGCTCACAAGCGAAAGCAAGTCGAAGAGCAGGGTGAGTTGACTGGGATTCCTCTTCATGCATCCTGTCGTACTCACTCCGTGCAATCATATCGAATTCCAGCTCAGGCGAAGATCACGGAGACTGTCCTTGTCGATCAGTATGGAACCAAATATTGAACCATCACTACGTTGTTATAGATAGTAACAGGTGTATCGTTGTACGCCGCAAATAGTGAACACGTATTCATGATAAGATGCTGGGTTTCAGTAAGAACTGCAACAAACAGAGGATGAATGTCATACTATGACATTCGATGATCGATGAGTGACACATTTGACGATCAACTAATTTTCAAGCGACCGCTGGAAAGCGATGCCGTGAGGCCTTGAGGAAGCACGTAAATTTCTTGCGGCGCGAGGGACCAAGAGATAGTGCTCAACAAGACCCATGGTATGGTATGTATGATATACTCTGTTGGAAACGTTCAAGTGGTATGTACAAACTCGGTGCACTGCACCTCCACAGATTCAAAGTCCAGAAAGGATCAAAGACAGATCGCGGGCAGTCACTATAGATGCCCATGGCATTTGCAAAACCAGTGCATTGAATATACCCACACAAAAAGGCATCGAAAGATGAAGCAAAGAAAAGTTTCATCCTGTTCATTCCCAAGAAGTGAATCATCTTCCAGCCTCGAATCCTCATCCAGCTATGTTGAGCGTGCGCACAGAGAAAAAGAACAAACGAGAAAGCCGAAAAATCAAATGAATGTGGTATCATCAAGCTTGGTGGTGTGAAAAGAGTTCAGCACAAAGAACAGAGTGACAAAGACAGCAACACGAGCCTGCGGACGAGAAGCAGAAAGACGATTACGAATTTCTTTGTGACATACGAGATATTAGTTCCGGCAACAAGTCTGACGGGAATCAAGGGAATATTAAGGATTGTTATGATGGCAAGGTCACGTCAGCTATCCACATAAAGAGAACAGGAAAATGGCAAATCGTGTTGGTCGTCAGAAGAAAAAAAGCAAAGAAAAAAAAAGATGTGACACGATGGGTTGGTTTGGGGAAGGGTGTGTATAGCTTCAGAGATCTGCACCCACAGCGTCCACCACATAAAGCACTTGTTGCGGTCTCACAAACAGCCCCATGGATTCCGACGACGACGTGTCGCTGGCGGCGGGTGACGCACTCCGCATCCGCTTCATCCTGTCCAGATTGACATGCAATTGGTCCCCTTCTCTCTTGGTGCCTCCCGATCCCCTGAATGTAGATGGGCCGCTGCTCCAGTCCGTCTTGCGCCGCCGTGGGGCCCGACTGTCTTCGCTAGCACTAAACTCCCATTCAGAGCCGCTACATCCAATGTCAAAGTAGCGAACACCGCCCCAGGAGCCGTCACACCATGCACGGCCATCGCTGACGTCGCCGACCCAGGTGTCGATCGGTACTTCAACGCCAACCCATGGGCCTCGTTCACCAACGACTTCCCCAATGTATCTGGCAAACGCACGGAATCGCTTCCGCTTAGAGGAGATGATGCAAGGAATACCAATGTCGAGCGTTGCCCCTGGAAGAGCTGCGGACGCGAGGGTCGATTCGGTAAGAGTAAGCTCGGGTGAAGACTTAATGGGGGATTGCGTGGCAGCCGTGATTGTTTCACTACTTTCCCGCCCAGTGAGGCCGTCGTCCTCCGGTATCGGATCCGATTCACCGGGAGGGGGAGTAATGATGGGATCAGATCCGTTTTCCAATGTCTCTGGTGCAGTGTAGACCGTGTGCAGGTTTGTTACCGTGTCGTCGTCATCGGCCTCCGGTAAATCAACTGGCGGAACGAAGGGCGTATTTTCCTTGTCGGTGTCCGTCTTTGACCCCCGTTCCTTCCCAATCTCCACACGACCCATGCGTGGGGATGGAACAGGTGACGACTTCTGACTTCCGTTCTTTTCGGCAGCATTCCTGCCTACCATCGACCTCTTATGTGCGACGGGCGTCGTGCGACCTGCAGACGGCGACCGTTTCTTCATCGAAGCGGTGCTGGTTTTTGCGACATCTTTGTCATGATGTCGCACAGGGGTTCGCGTGGAAGCAACTGAAACGCCTGACGCAACGCGGGCGCGGATCATTGGCACGCCTCCTGGTCCTGACCCCCCTGCATTTGTGGTCGTGCTCTTTTTGGCAGGCGTTCCAACGGTTCGTGTGCTGACGGTCGAGAGCGTGGACCCACCAGAAATTTTTCGGGTTCGGGCGCCACCAGAACCAGCTGAAGTGGGTGTAAGTTCAGATTGTGCGGTGCGGAAAGTGGTATCGGACATGGCGGAGGAAAGAGAGGAGTTCGGACGGGGTGTGGACGAAGGGATACGAAGAGTAGATAGACCATTAGTATGATGGGACGGGTGGGAACGCATAGTGGTAGAGTGTCGGGGCCGGACGGAAAGACCGGGATGCTTGGCAGATGACGAGTGAGAAATCGAAGTTGAGGTCGAGGCTGAGGAGCGTATAGATGAGGTGCTATTGGTGATGATCTTGGACAGAGTAGGTCGTCCGTTTGAACGGGTCGTTGGACGGGTTGAGGTTGAAGCACAGTCATGGTCATTGTCCACTCCCCCCTCTCCATCCCTTTCGTTTATACGCGATTCGCGATCATTTGCATTGGCTGAACGTGTAGAAGCCGTGTGCGCCGATGGTGACTTTCGATGTCCCACGATATGACCGTGAGCACGAGCCTTTTCTGTTGTACCGGATCGTACACTCATGATGCTCGCGGAATCAGGTGTAAGCTTAGAGTCGGGCCTGTCATTCGTGCGAGACGCCGTGCTGTGGTTGCGGACTCTCGTCGAGCCCATCGGAGTGAGGGTGGCTGTACTCCGCGCAACGCTTCGAATCGACCCCCCTGAACTTGCGAAGTTTCCATCCCTGCCCTGGCCATGGAATTTTGAGTTAGGGACAGCGCGCGACAGGACGGAAGCACGAAGGGAGTGGACTGAGAGTGTGTCCGAGTCTGCGTCGTTGGACCCTCGAATCAAGGATGGGCGGAGGGCGCGAGATAGATGAGGATTCCGAAGGGTGTGGTGTGGTGCGGGAGAGATAAGGTCTTCGACGGGAACTTCGATCTCTGGAAAGAAAGCGATAGACCGATGGGACGCAATTAGATCATACCAACAGAAACATGCGCGAGGTGATTAGGCTTTCAGGCTTACCTTGCGAGATTTCTTTAATTGACCATCCCTCGAGCGAGTCAAAGCCGCCCTCCTGGCGGACTCCCATCCACCGTTTCCGGATCCACCTTAGCAAATCGACACGAGCCTCTTCTACCTGCGCACGGATCTGCGAAGTCTGCGAAAGCATTGTCGAGTCGGTTTCTGTCAGATGCGGGCGAAGCAATATGCTGGACACGAGTGTCTATGGTGGCAAAGACGAACCAATCAAGATCGGCTACGAAATCGATGGGGTTAGCGGACGCACCTGATAGACGATTGCAGCATAACGTTCACTCATTCCCCTCTTTAGGGCTTCCATGACCCAGCCTACCCTTTCTCCATCTTCGAACCCAGCCCCGTCACCTTCCAACATATCCACCCATTCAGCCTGCTCAAAGCATGCCTCGCTTTCCTTTACAAGACATTCGTCGATCGTTTTCTGTGCCACCGAGACCATCTCTCTCGAAATGTCAGCCCATGCATCGATAGCGGCATCCAGCTTCTTCATAGCGTGTTGAGCAGCGAACAGCAGAGGAAATATGTTGGTGGGTGTGGTGCGCTTGCCCACACCTTTGACAACGCTGTCACGTATTTTCTGAGATAGAGTGGTGAATTCTGCATTACACCAGCCTTCTCCGAAGAGACCTACGAGAGCGCGTCGTGCACCACGTTCCAGGTAGTTGTTGCTGACATCGTCCGCGAGCGCGAATTCGAGCACACGTGGAACTCTGCGGGCACACTGGCGGCATCGACAACCACCAATGCCCCACTTGGCACTGGTGATGCGTTCGTACTCTTCGAATTCGAGGAATGCATGATATAGGCCATGGAGCATCTCGTAAACGATGCGGGCTTGGACTTCGTTGTGGAGTTGGGATAGAGAAAGATAATCTGCTGATCGAAGAATTGCAAACGCGGTATCTAAATCATATGTTCGATGAGAGAAAACGAGGGTGCCGGTATAGATGTAACCCAGGGTGAAATGCAGGGATGCAGGGGTGAATGGTGGAGAGGGGAGAGTGACTGTTAGGGGTTCACCTGGGGGGGAGGATCCGGCAGCGATGGGTGCCTTGGGGCCCCAGGTAAGAAGCTGTGCTCGGAAGTAGGGGGAACGAGAGACGAGAATGAAGCGATGAGAAGAGAAGATTGCGGTGGTATGCTCTGGATTGGATGAAGAGAAAGTGCCGGTGAGGGAAATGCGGATGTCTGAGTAGAGACGAGAACGCCACATGTAAACGAGGTCCTTGCGCATTTTGTCCACACGATTTTCCTCGGCGTCGACGAGATCGCGTGACTCGGAAGTATCAAACAGAAATTCGAAAGCCTCTCCGAGACCCTTTCCGGTATACAGATATTCCAGCTCGTTAGAGAAGAGGGCGGGAGATATTTGCTGGGAGATTCGTAGAATGGGGCCCTGGGATATGGACGAAGGGGAAGCGGAACGGAAGGGAGAAGGGGAACGAGAGTTGCGTGCATAGTCGAGGGTAAGAGCGAGGGAAAGAGAAGACTGTGCGGGTGCTGGAGATGGCGACGGTGTCGGTGACGAGATGGGCGGAGGGCGGAATGAAAAGTAGCGCGCCTGGAAAGAAGGCGGGGCACGCGCATATACGATCGCTGAGTGAAAGTCAGATCTGAGACAACGAGAGAGTAGAAATTACACAGACCTTTGTGGCCCCAGACTTCCTCTACCGAGTCGTCATCGTCGTCTGGATGCAGGTCCCATACGACGTCCGGAAAGCGATCCCGTGCGTTGTTGAAGAGCTCGAGGAGGTCGCTCTGCCATGCCTGCGTGGACTGACGCGTCGCTTCTGGAATCCCGGGCGGGGGTGCGTTGTTCGTCGCCATGGACGGTGAGGACGAGGACGACAGTGGGGACGCAAAACACGTGTTGTCGGGTTAGGGTTTGATGCACGCGTGCAAAACACGTGTCGTCTGGTTAGGGTTAGCTCAATTTGCAGGAGGAGGGGTCGCGAAGGTGGGGGGGTCGGTCGCAACGATCATCATGACCCACCGTGACCGACGTCGGCGCGACCAGCAGCAGGACACGAAGTTATTAACAGATGTTAAGCTGGCAATGTGGGCGAGTATGAATTAAATATGAAAGCAACTATCGCATTCTCTGACATCCCGCAAGGATTTTGATCACTGCGACCCTCGCAGATGCTCTGGAAAGAAGCTCGCCAGACTCGGTCTCATCAGACAACTCAGAGTCGGGCACCGATTTCGTGGTATCGTCGTCTCGTGAGTCGTCCGCGTATAGCTGGCCTTGCTCGATCGTGTTCACCGTTCCCCGAGACCCAATGCGTCCTGCGTCCTGAGCCCTGCTGATAGGGAGATCATTGCCAATGACGGGCTCGCGGTCGTCGAGTGTTCGTGGGCCCGTCTAGCAGAGGTCCCCTTTTCCAAGATAGCCAGTCCAAGCGAGCGTTTGCGTACGTAAATAAAAGCCGCTCGGCCTTTCTTTAACCTGACCAACATCCACTGTCCAGTGCCGTATCTCATTGCCACCAACCCAACGAATTACGGTAAGCCCTGGAGACTCAACTGCGTGGAGGCGCTCGCAGCCGCTCTTTCCATCACTGGATTCGATCGGGATGCAGAGACCCTTCTAAGTGGCTTCAACTGGGGAGATACATTTTGGAAGGTCAACAGGTCAGCACAGCACTTGTCTTCCGTGTCTTGCCGCTGACATGTCCCCCAGTGCATATTTACAAAAATATAAAACATGCAAGTCAGCCGATGAGGTCTCCGCGATGCAGGACGCGATCCTCGCCGAACTCGAAGACAGTTATGAACGGTCGCGCAAGTACAAGGACAATATAGCCGCATCAGGAAGCGTGGAGGACCTCTTGGTCCCCAATCCTAATCACGCTCCGACCGACTCTGACCAAGTACTACAGTCCGGGGAATCAGACGACGAAGAGTAGCGCTTGTCTGTGTATTACATAATCGTATGATAATCGGATCTGGCATTGGCATTTGTACTCCAAAGTCACTTGAATCCCCCGACAACATGCGATACTACGAACAGCGCTATCCAGAGGTAGACGAACTTGTCATGGTGCAGGTTCGTCAGATCGCAGAGATGGGTGCCTATGTGAAGCTAGTGAGTCTTGCGCTGCAAGCAAAAACGCATTATCCGCCCATGATACAACTCGAGAACAGCTCGAATATGACAACATCGAGGGAATGATTCTACTCTCCGAGCTATCTAGAAGACGTATAAGGTCAATCCAAAAACTAATCAGAGTCGGAAGAAACGAAGTCGTCGTCGTGTTGAGGGTAGATCGCGAAAAAGGCATGTTCGAGCGCGTGCATGCAAGTATCTCTGACCTCGAATTGACTCTCGTTTTCCGGTTCAATACCTAGGTTATATCGATCTCTCCAAACGTCGCGTTTCTCCAGAGGATATCACAAAGTGTGAAGAGCGATATATGAAATCGAAAGCAGTCGCTTCAATCATGCGACATGTTGCATCCAAAACTCCCGCTTCTGCCGACGAGGAAGTTGCCGGGGTTGAGGACGCTCCAGGGGGGGCATCCGAGGAAGCTCGATTGGAAAACTTGTACGAGCGGGTTGCTTGGCCGCTCGGCAAGATCTACGGACACCCGTATGATGCGTTCAAGTTGGCCCTGACGTGCGTTCATTTTATTCTTACACACTCACTGCACTGACGCCGAGCGTCAAACCGCGTGTTTAGCGAAAAGGACACAGTTTTCTCTTCGCTTGCCAACCCACCTACACCTGGTACCGTTTCCACGCTCACGAGCACGATTGCCCGACGGCTCACGCCCCAGCCCATCAAACTTCGGGCGGACATTGAACTGACATGCTATACGCCCGCTGGCATCGATGCGATCAAGAGAGCGCTGAGGGCAGGCGAAAAGGAGAGCAACGAAACTGTACCGATCAAAGCCAAGTTAGTCGCTCCGCCGCTGTACGTACTGAGCACAAACGCGACAGACAAGGTAACGACTATATGCGAATGAACGATAGCCAAGACACTGACGTACATCTTATTTAGTTTGTTGCGCTTGACCGCCTCGACCGCGCCATCGAATCTATACAGGGTTCGATCGAGTCACAAGGAGGTGCATTGGTCGTCAAAATGAAGGTAAGTCATTGGGTTCTCTACTGGTATCAGTCTTCGGAATTCGTCGCAGCCGAAAGCAGTTTCGGAAACGGAAGAACAAGATTTGGCACAGCTTATGGCCAAGGTTGGGCAGGAAAATGCAGAGGTATCAGGTGACGAGGATGAAGAAGAAGGGATTTAGCTTGGCTGAGGCCGCCTGTTAAACACTGGCATGTTAAGCTTATGGAGCTTAGGGCAGCATCAAACATGATTGTTAACAAGAATAGTATGACACATGATGCATGATAAGGAATGTACAGCAACAATAAATGCACTTGGCACTAACTACTAGGATCGCCTGTGGCGACATGATACCTTGTTGGTTCAGAAAGAAATAGCTGATGATGAAAAGTACCAAAGTGTCGTATGGCCCATTAGTAATGGGTTGTATGCATTAGCCCATGAGATCCCGTGCTAGTTGTGAATAATGCATCACTTGATTCACCTGATCATCCGTACCTAATTGTCCTTGATGACAGACAAGTTATCTGAGCTTCTGAAAAGCCGTTGACCAATCCATGTACCCGGAATGCTGGTTGTCTCAATTTGGCACCATAATAAAATAAACTACATGTCGATGATCATCTGCAGTTTTGCTGCTGTCTCCCCGGGCAGCCGGGCCTGGCGTCTTCCCTGTCATAGTCATGCATCAGGAAATTGGGGAGATGATGATATATGCAGATACAAATTGCAATTGAATCCCAGCAGGATAGATATAGGACAATATTTGATCAGCAATTATAAGTTCATCTTCATTCTGAACATAGAGTGACAGTGAGATACCTGAGTATGCCTTGATGATGGTATCTAGATCAGCCATGGAGGACATGATAGATATTGATCATCAAGGTGCAATATACCTTCTGAATTCCAATCTATTGCTCAGAACATATATGTATGATAATATTAGGTCAGACCCTGATCAATAATTATAATCCAAACATCATCAAGAGCCTCTAGTGACAATAGAATGCCTGGAGGATATCTGGGTGACAATCTTAAAATCAGCCTGAAAATATATGGCAAAGATTAATCATGAATTTCAATTGACCTTCTTAATGTCAACCTATTGGTCAGAACAAATATGAGTGATAATATCAGGTCAGACCCTGATCAATAAGTATAATCCAAACATCATCAAGAGCCTGTAGTGAAAATAGAATGCCTGGAGGATATCTAGGTGACAATCCTAAAATCAGCCTGGAAGGGCATGGCAAAAATTGATCATTGATGATACTTCCAGATATTGTTTACAGTTAGATACCATTATGACAGAATTAGATATAATATGGTCCATGAATACAAGCCAATCTAGAATACCTTCCATGAAGGCTACAACTTACCATTGATTAGCAGTTGTTGCCTAGAAGATGTCTTGATGATAACATCATGATCAGCCATGGAAGACATGGCAGCCATTTATCACTTGTTGACAAAATACATGATTGAATACAGTCCATGTATCAGAATATATCTTTCCAGGCTAGTCAGATAAATTATGTGCAATAATGGTTTTCAATGACACTACCATGATAGCCCCTTACAATGTTAGATTTGACAGCCACCCAACTTGCAATCTTAAATCACACCTTTTTGATAGTCACTTTCTGACAATAGGTAACTCTTTACATTACATGCATTTATCATGGCTGTATCAGGATATATCTTTATGGCAATTTACTCACAAGTGTTGCACAATAATGATGGCATACTGTGACAGCCCTCCCTATAACACTAGTGGACACTGGAAACATATCTCTGAATCCTGATAATCATCAGATACCAAGTCATAAACTGACACCTAGGTCTTATCCCACACAACTCTCACACCTACAGCCACAGCTGATTAACATCACTTACACATCAGACAACCAATCATAGAGATTCAGAAAAATTTCCCTGGATCTAGATACATGAATACATTTGATTAAAAGCAAGTACTAATAGATAGCCCAGTAGCCAGACCAATATGTCAAGTGCAGACTGGAGCGATGACAAGGCTCATGAGCATCAACCACTGGCACACTGGCACCTTGTCTTGATCTCTTGCCATTGTTGTTTGTATACTCCCACCAGTGGCTCCCATTCAGCCTGACAGCCTGCCCTGCTCCTACAGATGATTGTCTGGAAACATGACCATGATGATCTCCACAACTTCCCATACCACATCCCAGGTCATCATTTCTGAAAAAGCATTTGTGGACACCAAGGGCAATAAAGGTACACCGTACCTCCTGCGCCAGGCAAGTATCAGTTAAATAGTGGCAGGCCGTGCTCCCCTTCGCATCCACAGCAGTAACAGGTACTGAGACTGCCACCACCACTAGCGCCAGCACCCCACACCCCAGAGAATCTCAATCTCAATTGTAGTGGCATGAATCTGCACCTCCACCCACTGTACATAGACCCTTGCAGTGCTGTCTGTTCACCTTCATCCACTGTGTCTCTGAGTCATCTGAAAGCATGCTCACTGCATGACTGGGGTTTGTGCCCACTGGAATACGTTGATTTGCAGAAGGCAGTCTGAAGCACATGAGGGCCGGAGACATCCGCATGGAGTACCTGTCTGTCACCAGCCAGACAGCTGGAGTGTATGCAGAACCTGGTGTCTCCATGCCTCCCAGCAGTTCCGTGTTAGGGATTGAGTCACATGCAACTGTGACGGACACTATTAAATGCACATATGCCATGATTGGGATCATCAATAGTGGTTTACAATATATAGCATATCAAAAGACATGGTTCGACCCACCTTTGATGCCTTCCATAGCAGTAAGAGAAAATGCCTCCATGATGGTCACACCCGACCACAACCGCTCCCACTCGCAGAAGAACTCGATAATATGTAGTCCCCACCAGCTGCAGTAAGCTCCACATCTACTAATTGATACATGTCTTCATATCCTTTTTCCACGTTGGCGACACATAGTGAATTAAAGTCTAGTCCGGTCCGGTTTTTTGACCCAAAATTGAGGCAACCGGACCAAGACTGGTTGAAAGGAGTTTGAAAACGATCGCAACCGAGACCGAGACCAGTAGCAACTGGTCTGGAACGGTTGCACCTGGTTGAAAAACCGGTTTTAACCAGTTGCAACTGAAACTGGTCTCATGCTCAGGGGCGTGTGACTTTTACGCTTAGCGGTGGCTGTATTGGAGGTTGTACGGAATGTCAGCTTTTATCTGATCTAATGTCTACATTAATCGGATACGATCCGACAGAGATATGACTGTTTTCGAGTTATTAATGATTTGATCACTTGATCTATGTGTAGATCGCATGCGATTGTGTGTGATTTACACTCGAGAGGTAGCAAACTAAATGTAGTACACATATATACCTACTATCCGAGCCATAGATCGCATAGATCTACATATTACCTGGCGAGATACACTACTTCTCGAGTCAAAAAGTATAATATCTTCATACATGGGTCAAAAAACTCCAAATAAATTCCAACAAATGTGGAGAAATCACCAGAAGTTACCAAAAGTAGTATATAATAGAGGGGGTGGCTGTACACCGGTTGCAACCAGTCTTTACCAGTTGCCAAAATTTTACCAAACCAGGCAACTGGCAACTGGTACTGGTGGCAACTGGAGGCAACTGCAACTGCAGTCCAGTTGCAACCAATTGTGGTCCAGTCCAGTTGCCAGTCTTTCATATGGTCCACAACTGGACTTCAAAACACTAGCGACACAGGAGTGGAGGAATCAAGTTCCTTGCTGGTGAACTTGAGCACATACTGGAACAATGCCATGATATAGTACTCCTCTGGCGAATCACACATAAATGAGACATAGACAATGCTCGATGAAGTTGATGACACAAGCATTGGAACAGGGAGTATGAAGTCTTCTGTCAGTCCTGACTCTGTCTGAGGTTGCATGATCACAAAGACTTGCTCCAGCATGATGTTAGGAAGCGTATTCGACATTGAACTGCCTCCCAATCAGCGTTGCTATCAAAGTCACTAACATCTATCTCACACCTGAAATACAATGTGTTCCTGGAATATATGCTTGATGCATGTAACTTGGTATTGTTACGACTGTCTCTGGAGTTCATACTATGTCTTTTCTCTCTCTCGTTTTGCTTTGCTTATTGCCTCTACTTTGTCTTCACTTTGTATCATAGATCTCTGGTGATTTCTCATCTTGTTTCACATTGCCGATGATCCGACATTCTCCTCTCTGAGTTATCCCTATCTCAGTTCTTATCTTCTGACTTAATTATTACTTTAATTGGAGCAAGTACAGCTTTCTTTGCAGCTACGATGACATTGTTGCTTCATCAGCTATCTGTCATCATTCTTCCTCTGACTCATGATGACGCCTTTGCTTCATCATCCATCCGTCATGTATGATTAATCCTCCGCAGCTTCTTACTCATCCATACTGTGGATGATGCATCCCTTCTTCGTGATTCCATCACATTCCATCTCTTTAATACTTAAGGACTGTCTTGTCGCTTGTAAATTCTAAGCTAGAGCTACTTGGAATATCACCCAGTTCTCAGCCCACCTTCGAGTCTCTTTGTCCCTCAGTCCCTTCGATCCTCTGCCCTCTTGGGTGTGTACTTAGTCCTTAGTCCTCAAGTGACGTGACTCTTTGTGAGCTCCTCCTCGATAAGTACACTTAGTCTTTGGGTCTCGCCAAGCATTACGCTTGCTCGGCCAATCCTTCGTCTTAGCCTTCGCCCTCCAAGTCTACATCCGACCCTATCCGGGCCAGCTGTAACAGGTATTCTGTTTCCGTCTCCGTTAACTGCACTGGCTGTATGCTGCTGTTCAGAACTGGGCCATATTCTGCTAATTCAGTGACTTCAGTTAGTTGTTGTGCATACGTTCACTGAGTCTCTGCTGCAGTTGGTGGAGGCAGCAGCATGTTGGTTTTGGTAGGAACAGCGATTGTATCCAATGTACTTGGAACTTGAAAGTGTTGAAACAATCATATTCATTTGATTACATGATTGTTTATGTCATCAGTCTAGAACTTACTTCTAGACTATTCTTTCATTTTCTATGATGACTCATTAGTATTATTCATACTTATCTTGCTTACTGATCAGCTGACTGATCATGACTCATATATCTTACAAAGCATGACTCAGAATGACTCATTGCTTATACAGTATATCATGATAAGAGTTCTTTACGCTATTGACTAGAACTCTTATATAATATTCTATTACATTCTATA
>JBBPOS010000646.1:0-14140 GCA_038091575.1 Leccinum subgranulosum
TATGTGTTGCTTACAAATTGTAAAATTTTGAAGTCAGCAACCACCAGGTATATAAACCCAGCACTCTTCAATTTTAATTCCCACACTCTTTCTTCCCTCAACTACTACCATCTCTCTTCATCACCACAACACCACAACACCACAACACTTCCATTCCATTACCCTTCTTCATCCACTCTTGTATATTACTATTTGTTGCTTATCTGGTAAATCCATTACTGTGCTTTTCTTTATTCAATCACTAACTTAGATTTTCCTTAGACTTTGCACTAGTATGGTGGTTGGTAATAGTAAGTCTAGTTTTGCTTTCCTGTGACTCAGTTACTAACTTTTCTTCTCTTGTCTTTTTAAACTTCATATTATTGTTTGTAAGTGTGTTGTTGGTCTGTTTAATAGCTATAGTAGAGTGCATGTGCATGTATTGCAATACACATAATATATTACATTTTACTATTTTGATATAATTTGAGAAGCAAGATCTGGATGAGCATCTGTAGTAATCACTTGATTCTGTCTGGTCTGTACAGGGTACTCTGTATAGCTCTGTGGAGATAGAGGTACTCTGTAGAGTCTGTACAGATAGAGGCTATTCTGTACAGGTCTGTTGAGGTCTGTATTACTAGGTACCTCCCTATAGAGTCTGTGTAACTCTGAACAGCTCTGTAGAGACAGGTGCTGGTTTGCTGATGTTGGCTGTGGAGTTGGAGTGTTCGAAGCTCACTTTGAATTCTGTGACAAAGGTCGCCCAGGTTCCTAAGCTAGTCTTTCCGGTGTCGATGAATTTAGCGGTATAGGTATCTGCCCAGGTAGCGGCGTTTCCTGATTTCATAAAAGAGAGGGCATAACAGACCTTCCTATTGTCTGTATTATAGATCTCCTCATTGATAAGCAGGTACCTAGATATTGATTGTAACCAGGATAGAGCATTTTTGTGATTGCCATCGTAGGATTCTGGAGGGGATATGCGAAGTTTGATGGGTTTGGACACATTGTCCTTGAAAGGGACGAGAGGATGGGCGAGGAAATCAACCAGAGATGACAGGAGGTTGGGATGATACAGGAATATCGATGTACGAAGGGAAATTGGAAAGTGTAAAACCAGAAGTTTGACACCTACCAGGTGGAATGTAAAGCTCTCTTGGGCATTGAAGGGCCCTAGAGGAAAAAGTCTCATCAGCATGACAGTAAGGGGTGAGTTCCAGAAGGCGAAAACACTATTCAACAGCTTCGAACTCGTAGCGCGTGACTTGTTGAGGCATCATAGTGCACAGCAACAGACTCGACTTTAGTCAAGGTGGGGTGAATAACCTTTAGAAATCCTATATGGATATTCTAATAGTGCAGCCAAGGGTTTTCGAATAGAACAATAGAGGGGAGCTTTATTCTCTCTCTAGTAGAAAACTTACTAGGTATGAATGAGTCGATGAGTTGAAACTAAGAAGAGGTATCAATCACTATACTTGTGTGAAAGCGACCTGATATTCAAGGGTCAGGCTTAGGCCCTTATATACTACAAGATATGTTTGTACATATTTGTGTATGGAATGTTGTAGTATATTCTACAGTATCATGTAAGAGATTCTAGCTAATAGTGTAAGTATCTCGTTATGATATGTAATGACTGATTAGTAAGCCATCAGTCAGCATAAGTATTGACCAATAGTGTAAAGAACTCAGTAAAGCTGAGTCAAACCAATGGCAATAACAACTCTTATCTAATCAGAGAAATGATAAGATAAGAAGAGACACTCGGTCTAGCATGGACCGGTCTAGAATTGGAAGTAGTGAAGTAAAGTAAATACTACCGATTCAACAATGCATAGCATCCCTTCCCCGTTTGTCAGAATCTCCACTGTATAGAACACTGGGGAGTATCTCGCAGCTGGACAGCTTTTCCTCACTATGTGTGGTTTACCATGTGCAGCCAGATTGTTGTTTTAGGACGTTCCTTGTCAGTGGAAGCCATTGACCTGTGTTGTACAATGTTACATACATACATCTATATACATTTTGTGGAGGCGTCTACATGACATGTTACTAGGTAGGTAGAGCTGTGTCCGTCATCCATTCCGTGAGAGAGTTAGAGAGCTATTGGAATCATGGGCGAGACTAACGCTGCGACTCTATCCTCCTCCATCACAGTTTTCCTCGCTGAGTATATCGCCGGGTGCTTAGCAGCTTTCTCCATGCTGCAAACTGGAGAACTATTGTAGATTATAGATGGAGTTGACACTGTTTTTTTGCTCTTCTTGTCCTCTAACGACTTTTTCCATGCCGCCCAGTACTGGGTGACTTGCTCCTTTATTCTCTGCCACTTGGCTGGACTGTCTGAATCGCTCACACCAGATGGGTCCCACATTGACTGCACTGCCTGCTGCGTGATGAATCCCTCCATCCTTGTGGAAGGTAGGAATGAGGCAACAAAGTCAACTCCCTTTTTCCATTGGTTCGCAGGCTAGTTGGTAGAGTCATCAGCATGCAATGTTGTTCACCTGCACATCACATACCATTACGTTGATCAAGACGGCTACCAGAATAGAAACCAATAACAGTCGGATGACCATAGTAAAAACCTCGTTGAATGTGGAAAATGCTTATTTTTCTCTGACAGCACCATTTTTATGGGTGGCCAGGGCGCTTTCTATTTTGCGATAACTCCGTTTCCAGATGGCGATGGTTGGGTTAGGCACGCTGCTCGATGTGGCAGTGATGATGATGCTGTGGCCACTGCCATTGTGAACCTGGATGCAGTTGAGCTAATCTGCAACATAGCAAACCCTTTGAACATACCGCTATCATTTGCACCAGCCCCTCTTTTGCATATTGTAGGCACTGCAGTCGAGTGCCCGACTTACGATCAAATATATGAGCCTTCCCATCCTCGCCTCCCCCAATGACTATTGCCCCCTTTTCTCTGAATGCAACCTGCTTCACCTTGGAGATGGTTGGTTTTGTGGGATATAAACAGACAAGGTTCCTGGACTCCATGGAATGCAGGCTGAACCCGTCAGTAACGTTTTTCATGGATCCCCACACCTCAGGCTCTACTGTACATAGATCATCAAACATGATGAGCCTAGCTGAAACAATATGTTACATTGCTGTGGATAGGCCCACACTCTTGAGCACCCTTCTGTCACTGTGAACATTGTGCCTAAGGGATGTCACATCTGTACCATATTGACAGTCAACACTGCACACTCACATCTGACCATTGTATATGCCCCAAACATAAATGTCCTTCTGCCCAATGATGAAAGCTATTCCCTGCAGCACTGTAGTAGGTAATTGAATGCTCAATAAAGGGGCAAGGACATCATTGTTGAATGTCCAAAGCATGACCTAGCATTCGCGCATACCAGTCGCCAGGCACATGCCAGTCCTAGCAGGAATTTAATCACATACTATACAAGTGATCTCGCACCCTGTGCCCACTTATTTTACAACCACTTCTTCAAACTTCATCTGTGGTCCTTATTATCAGTACCGGGTGATACGACGCTATGCCCGTTCCTTACCATTTTAGCCTTTCTGGTTCGGCTCCACAAAATCAAGTACCCAAGGCCTGTCCCAAAACACAAAGTCTCATGAGATTCGTCTTTGCAGCTTAGCCAAATGACCATACTGACAGGGTCACAGAATGCATAGTGTCATGCCAATGATGGTATCTGCTCGAAGTGGTTCAAGTCCCAAATCTTCATTCCTTGGTCGCCTAGCAATCATCTTGTTTCAAGGTCGCCAGCCCAATCAGTATCACAATATTAGTGAAAGTCACATCTCTTGCTAATTCATTGTACGTGATACATATGTCTTTGGTATAGACAAGGTATCAAACAATATAAAGTGCTTGATTGAGGTAATCTTCAGAGGGATTTGCAGAAAATTGTGACATCTTGATTACAGCATAAGCTATGTCTGGGCATGTTCTAAGTATGATGTAAAGAAGAGATCCAATCACTGATTGATATCGAGATCTTTGTTTCGGATCTTCTTTTTGCTCATTAGGACTTGGATTATATTTGGAAGGAAGTAGTGTATGAGCATGTTTACAGCTCTCTAGCTGAAATCGTTCAATGACTTTCTCAGCATAGGTGATTTGATCAAGTCTCAGAGTTCGTTTCTTTCAATCTCTGGTAATCCGCATGCCAAGATATTCTATAGCATCGCCAAGTATCCGTGATTCCCATCGATCTGTGCAAATCTTCATGTGTTTCTTGATGAGCTTGAGGTTGGAACCCATCAAAAGAGCATCGTCAACATAAACTACAAAGATGATCTTGTCTTTGCCTATATATTTGATGTAGACTCCAGGGTCTGATATCTTTCGTTTGAATCCCATTTCTTGAAGGGATTTGTGAAGCGCTTTATTCCATTTGATGGCAGCTTGTTTAAGTCCATAAATGGATTTCCTTAAGCAACAAACTTTGTTTTCTTTGCCTTTTTTGATGAAACCTTCTGGTTGAACTATATAGAGCTCCTCGTTGTTGTCAAGTTCTCCAAAGAGAAATGCTGTCTTGACGTCTAAGGCTTTTATCTCCCAATCTTCAAGGGCTGCTAGGGCTAGGAGAAGCCTGATAGTTTCAAACTGTGCAACGGGGGAAAAGGTTTCTTGGAAATCTATTCCGTAGATTTGTGTAAAGCCTTTTGCTACGAATCGAGCTTTCTCGTGACCGTTGCTCTTTGTAACATATACCCATCTTCTCGTGATAGGCTTACAACCTCTGGGTAAATCTGCAAGTTCCCAAACATTTCAGTCATAAAGAGATTCCATCTCTTCTTCCATAGCTTTTTGCCAATCTTTTTGATCAGCCGGTGTCATCTTTTTGATGTCTCGGTAGTGAACTGGTGTTTTACTAACAGCAATAGTAGCAGCAACAAGATGTTGGCGAATCCATTTAGCACTAAAGTGTTGTGCTAATGGTTCATCATATAGATCATTCATGTCATCGTCTCTAAAAAGTATAAGGACAGGATCTTTCGGAATTGGAGTTTGATCCATACTCGGAGAAAGTGGAGTAAGTGGAGATAACTCCTCCTGAATTGTTTCCATAGGAGTTTCTTGTTGAGACAAGTTGCTCTCAATCTCTAATGGAGTTTTATCTCCATAGATATTATCTGGTAGGAAATGATGAATAGGAACTCGAGAAGATACTTGGAAATGAGTTTGTGGTTCTTTGCCAATGACTGCTGTCGGATGATGACGGTGAGGTCGAGTTCTAAATTCAGGTATAGTTTCTTCTGTAAATCTCCTGGGCGCGAACCAAGGTGGATTAGGGTAAGAGGTATAATGATCCTCTCGTTCATTGTTTGATATATCTCTGGTTTCTCTAGGTAGATCAAGTACATAATTCTCGTCCGGTTTCATCATATTGCTCAAGTTGTCGATGTTTGTGATGATGAAGTTGTTCTGGAAAAGTGTTACAACAAATGGAAGTATCTTGTAGAGGTCTCTTTTGTCCACGTGGAAGTGGTTCATGTGCTGGTTCAGGAAATGAAAGAGGGTTTATAGTTTCAGATGTCTTTTCAGTACTGAGATCCAAAAAGAATTCAGATAAAGAAGAAAGGTTTGAATGAATAGGTATTTCCTCCAGTGCTTGGAATAAATCCCAGTAATATTGAGGAACAGTTTTTGATGATTGTGGTGATGAATATGTCAAAGGATCAATTGATCTATTTGGTAAAGGTTGTTGAGGTAATGGAATGTATTGTTGGGGTGCAGGTTGAGGAGGTGGAACAATAGAGATTATCTGATCAGGATATCTTCTAGTTCAAGGATCCTTGTTACTAGGTGTTAAGGCTTCTTTTTCAATATTTGAAGAGGTGTGTGGAATAGAGGAAAGTTCATCTATTGGAGTTATTTTCTTTGAACAATAAGGGAAGTTTCCTTCATCGAATGTAGCTGTCGATGAGACAAAGACTTGTCAATGTATTAGACAATAAAAGTGATATGCTTTGGATTCTTGTTCATATCCTATAAAAATCATTTCTTCAGCTTTGGGTGAAAGCTTGTTCTGTTGTATGTCTTTAGAAATAAAGACATAGGCTTTACAACCGAATACTCGGAAGTAAGAAATATCAGGTTTATTTCCTAGGAAAATCTCAGCTGGGGTTTTCCAACTATAACGATGCATAGGTTGTCTGTTATAGATGTGTAGTGCAGTTTCACATGCATCTTGTCAGAATGAATTGGGAAGACACTTAGTAGGAAGTTCAATAAGGTTGGTATGAACCAGACCAAGAACACAAGCAGAATGTTTGTCAGAAGAAGCAAGAGGTCACTCATGTGAGTTGCCAAGTTGGCAGCCATGACAAGGAGGCAAAGAAATTTGTGATTTCAAGGAAAGTTTAGGAAGTCCAGTGGTAGAGGATGCAAGATGTCGAAGAGCATTGTCAGAACAATGTCCAAGACAATAATGCTAGAGTTCAGATGAAAAAATATCTGACAGGATGTGAACTTCACTTGGAGTGATCGGTGATGACCAAAACCAATGAAGGATATCACCAGGAGATGAGGCAGTGGCCTATATCAGATGGTGATCCTGTTTGTCAAAGACATCAGTCAATTTTCCAATTACAGTTTTAAAGCCTTGAAGGGCTAGTTGATTGGTAGACAGAAGTCTGCAAGATGCTTCAGGTGATAACCATACACCAGTCAAGATAATGGGCTTCTTCCTGAAAGATGCTTTAAGGAGGATTGTTCCTGGTCTAACCATTTTGATGGTTGATCAGTAATATGAGCATATCTGGTATCATCTCCTAGAACCATAAAATCTGATGGGAATGGGGTAATATGATCAGAACATCCAGAATTAATCAACCAATGGTGGCATAAGAAATCCAAAGATTTTGATCTCGAAACTTTCTTATGTGATCCTATCATATAACAGTAAGAACTGTAGTCATCATTGTCATAGGAGGAACAATCTTTGTCCCCCCAGTCATCTATATCAGGTACAAAATCATTCAAATGGGAAACAAAATCTCTGGAATCTAAACCATGTTTCCAGGTACCATCCGAATTTCTCTGATTTTTACCATAGTAGCTTCCACTAACCCGGGCACTGTCTCACCGTGCAGGGATCTTATAAGATCGAAAATCCTGCTTTTGTGTCTCATAAATATTTTGTTTCGAGGTAGAGGTGGTAATAGTGAACTGTGGCTATCATTGCCAGCGTCCTAAACAGATGCATTAGCTAATGTTTCTTTCATAAGAGAAGACTGTACTTGTTGTACTCTCTTGGAGGGATTATCACATCTGGCATTTGCATACACAGAGTGACTGTCTTCTTCTTCATCTGCCTGAGTAACCATGTACTCATCTTGATAGTCGTTGTAAGGTATGACAGAAACATCCTGTTTTTCTTCTACAGGTACCTCTGGCTCCTGAAGATCTATTACCATGATTCTTCATTAACTGTGGCTAGATTGGCGAATCCAACCACGTTGTTTGCATGTCCTTTTCCTTTGCTTTTAGCTCTCTCCTGATGTTTGTTGAAATTGTTGGAGTTGTGTCTTCCATAGATGGCAGAGAAAGATCCTTGTCCTCCTCTTTTTCCTCCATGATTACCACCACATCCTGAACTCTGATCATTGTTAAAACGATTAGGAAAAGTGGAACCTCCATTGTTATTGGAGTTGTTATTCCATGGACGTTGGGAACCAGGTCCACGTTTCAAGGCTGCAGTGTGGTGTGCCTGTGAATGCTGTTGGGAAGATGATGGAGAAAAGGAGATACAATGAGCTAAGGTCTTTGTAGACTGAGGACCAGATTTTGGATGTTGACCTCTATCGCGATTTGAGGAAGAAGAGTGTCAATAGTAAAATCTGTTTCTTTGATGTCTTGGATGGCATGAGAGATCATACCATCAAAAGAAGAGGGAAGGCGGAAGAGAAGAATCATAGCCTTTAAGGCAGGAGGGGTTATCAGTTCAGCAGCATCAAGCTGTGTGTACTGTGAGGTGATGGTAGAAAGTCTTTCAGAGAACTTGTTTAGCTTGATCCGCGTGTGAAGTAGATCAGAAAAATCATAAATTGTCTGGGAGTTCCTTTTTTCCAAAGAGGGTCTTGAGTTTGAGATAAAAGGCTCGGGAAATGAAAGGAAAGTTAACAGAGCTGTCTGCAACATAATCCCAGATGACTTGGGTCTGTAGTTGTAGGGAAACTACAGTGGAAAGAAAACCTAAGATTTTTGCATCTATGGCTTTCCGTTTTGCTTTGTCATCTGCAGTGGTTTGTGCAGCTTCTGTGGTATCTCTCCATTGACAATTTTCCAACCACCAAGCATTTGAAGGGGACCTTGGAGAGAGATCACCTATTGCTGATAGTTAGAGATACCGAGAAGGACAGAAACACGGGCAATGGTTTTTTTCAAAACTTAGAAGCCAGTAGGAAGAGTGGTAGCCATTGATGATGATTAGAGAAAAGATAGGATCTGTAAGAAAGGATCAAAGAGATTAGCATCTATTGAATAAGATATAAAAAGGGAAGAGGAAAAATCTGAAAGTATTGTATCTTCGTCATCTAGTGGAATAGCCACGTTTTTAGGCATGCTTGTTCCTGAACCACTAAGAGGTATTGAACCTCTTTCCATTTTTTTATCTCCAAAGTCCAGATCTTCAGATTCTTGTTGAGATTCATCATCCAAATAGACAATGTCTATTTCCTCATCACTAGGTAGCGATTCCTCTTCTTCACGAGCTAGTGTTTTGAAATACTTGGTCGTACAAATATTCATCCTCTCGATACATCTCTCCATCCATTCTCTTTGTCTCTGTGTTTTTTCCATAGGAGGATCCATTGAATCCTCACAGAATTCCCATCTTGATCTCCGATCCCTTTTATGGTCTTGGTCATGACATGTATACCAGAAATAGTAGGGGATTGGTGATAAAGTATTTTCTTCTGGGAATTTGTTAACAGTTGTCTTGAGGCATTTAAAATTTAGCATCGGAAAGTAATGAGGATTCATGATGGTAGGAAAAGAATCATCTTGGTTCCCATTATCTAAGGTAGGAGCTGGAAAAGAGTCAAAAGAGATATTGAAATATGGAAGTTGTTTAGCATGGAGGAAAAGAGAGAAGAAAGTATTGTACAAGATGACATTCTCGGAATTAGTGTGGTGCTGCCCTAACCTTTGTGGCCTTGCGGATGTGTAAAGACCAAGATAGACCGGCAATGGCCAACTTGGGGGTAGAGGTACATTTTCTAGGAGATGCCTGTACCCCAGCATCCACCTTTCCAGGTCCTCATTGAGAGAATACCTGAGGTCCTGGAGTGTCTCTAGAGAAAGGTACAACATCATGAAGGGTATTAGTAACGTAAGAAATATCATTGTAGATGTATGTACGAAAGCCTTCTAAGTCCAGACGGAGTTTTCTGTGAATTTCAATCTGGTGTAAGCAATTGTACATCCAATCACGAGTAGAAGGGTCTGAGAGGAAAGAAGTTTGAACTAAAAAAGAGGCATTCTTGGGGTCCTCCATAAAACGGTTGCAGCATCTATGGTCGAATTCTTTGTTCCATTCCTGTATAGTCAGGATTTCGTCCTGAGCCCTCCATCTGACCTGTGGTTGTGACTCAAACTCCCTGGGAATGAAGTTCGGAAAGGTTACCATCCTTCTGAGCTCTACCAATTGGTTGCAATCAATAGGAAAATGGTGGTTATGGATTAGTTTGTAACCCTGCTAGTGAATAAGTGATGTTTTGACAAAATAATCATCATAGGTCTGAGTTGGGAGAGCCCAACCAATCGAAGTGAGAAGGGAGTATTAGTGCTCCCATTGATATTCTAAGGTCTCAGCACTGTTAGAGACTTCTGCTGGAGCCGGCCAGTATTCGGTAAAGGAGACTGGGGAAACGAGACACTGGTATTCTGTTGCAAAAGAGGCGTTTGGTGCAAATGGAATATGAGTGCACCAGGCAAGTTCACAATGGATGGGCCATAAGGAAGGGTCTATCCGGTCCATTGTATAGCACTCAAAGGCACTTAGAATGATGGAATCACCTAGGTCTAGATGATCTTCCACTTCGAATTAGACCACGTCACTGCAGTACTGCAGGTGGAGGACACAGTAAAAAGAGTTTTGAGCTATCTCACTCAGATTGTATGGCAGTTTGAGTACTGGTGCCATTTGAGAGTGTGGAAGGAGGTGTTGGAGGAGTTTGGAAAGGAGGTGAAATGGGAAGAGGAAGCGTGGAAGAGGATGAGAACAGATTTTGTCCTGTGAGGTTTTGAAGGACTAAAAGAGCATCCTGGTGGATGGAATCTGCTAATCCTAAAGACCTAAGAGTCTCAAGGAGAGGTTTGAGGTTTATTGTTTCCTGTTCATGGCTAGTTGAGATTTTGACTGCAGGCTTGTCGCTTGGTATGATGGGAGGTATGACTATCAAAGCTGCTGCTCCGTCCCAAGGGGTTTCTACTACAGGCCAATCTGTAAGCCCAACGTTTTCAAGGGGCTATAGATCCCAGTGATTGAGTTCTGCTACAGAATAAATATATGTGGCAGTCACAGAAGAAGGTCTCAGAGCTGATTGATCAGTTCTGGAAGAGAGAGGCTCGGTAGTACCAACTCAAATGAGGCTGGTAGACAGATGAGGAGAGTCGACTCGTGGACAATTGGGTCTGTATTGCCTGAAAGACTGTGTGGAAGATCGGGCTGAGGCTCTCGCAGCAAGAGTAAATTGATCACTGGTGTAGAACCAGCGAGGAAAAATGAAGTTGCACCTAGGGCAATGGGAACCAGATCTACCAGGAGTATGACAGCTGGAACAGGTGAGGAAGAGATCGTTGTCAATGATGCCTCGTAGGATAGTATTAGGTCATCTGGATAGACGACGATGCCAAGGGATGACAGGAGATCGATTGACTCGATGATGAAAGGACTGAGATGGAGATGGACAAGGGAGAACGGAAGGGTTCCTAGACGGGAAGGATGGAGCAGGCTGTCCTAAAACTCTGCACCTACCAGGTGGAACGTATGTCTCTCGAGGTCTAGAGACCAATGAGGAAAAAAACTTGTCAGTACTTGGTTGAGCACTGTGGAAACATCGTTCCAAAAAAGAAAGTCAATTGCTCATAGCAAGCAGCTCAGAGCACATGACATGAGTAGGCATTGACACAGGTAAGTGAGTCTCTGTGTTTGTAGATTGACAAACTACTAGTGTCAAGGTGGGGCGAATAACCTCAAGAAGTTCTACGACTTCTCTGTGTGCAGCCGAGGGGATATGTGTTCTGATAGAACACTCCAAGAGGAATAGGGAAATGATCTCTAGTAGGAAACTTACTAGGGAAATTGAGTAGCTTGCTTGAGAAGTAACTTGAAAGTATTTGAGAGTAGTTGTGATGAGAGTAAGGAAAAATGGTTGTAAAAGTGTTAGATTGAATGGACCAGAGGGTTCATATTATATACTACATGACTATTTGTACATGTTTTGGTATATAGAATGTGATGGAACATTATGTAAGAGTTCTAGCCAATAGGATATAAGGCTCTATACATGATGTGTAATCACTGAGTCATATATGAGTCATAAATACAGCATATGAGTCATGATCAGGAAGCTGATCAGTAAGCAAAGTAATATGGTATGAGTCATCATAGAAAATAAAAGAATAGTCTAGAAGTTAGTTCAAGACCGCTAACTAAACAATCACATGTCTAAATGAATATGATTGTTTCAACAAGAGAGACTGTTCGCAGTAAATGAGTAAGACTGTCTGCAGTAAACCGCGGACAACGTTGAGAATAAAGAACGGTGGTAGACTGTATAAAGTAAACCATGTACAGGCACTAGGGAAGAGATACTGTTCATGGTAAACCATGGACAGGAAGGCTCTCCTTGGTGTTTGACACTGGAGAGTGGACGGGCAAGGGACTTGGTGGATTTGGTGATGAATTTCATGTTTGTTTGGTTGCGCATCCATATTACATAATCATCAATGTGGCTGATTGTGATCGCCAAATCCACCAAGTCCCTTGCCCCGCCCACTCCCCGGTGTCAAACACCAAGGAGAGCCTTCCTGTCCATGGTTTACCATGAACAGTATCTCTTTCCTAGTGCCTGTACGTGGTTTACTGCGTACAGTCTACCGCCGTTCTTTATTCTCAATGTTGTCTGCAGTAAACCTTACTCTACCCACCTTGGTTCTTCTATCCATCTCTCTGTCAATCATATCTCTCTAGCTTTGTCTCTTGTTTCCAATGCTGTCCGTGGTTTACTGCAGCCACCCTCGTTTTTCTATCCATCTCTCTGTCAGTCACCTCAGTTTACCATGGACAGTCCACTACCGTCCTCCATTTGCAACGCTGTCTGCGGTTTACTGCAGACAGTCTTACTCTACCCACCCTCGTCCTTCTATCCATCTTCCTGTCAGTTGCCTTGGTTTACCATGGACAGTCCACTGCTGTCCTTCATTTTCAACACTGTCCGCAGTTTACTGCAGACAGTCTTACTCTACCCACCCTCGTCTTTCTATCCATCTTTCTGTCAGTCACCTCGGTTTACCGTAGACATTCCACTGCCGTCAACGATATGACTAATCATGCCTTGAGGCTGGCCACATTACTCCAAGATGCCGGCCTTACCCTGAAGACCCTGCAGTAAGCACCCCATTTTATCTTCTAGAAGAGTAATAATGAGCAAACTCACCTCCAATCATCACCAACCAGTGACCATCAAGGAACTCAAGGCTATGAGTCAGTAGGCAATCATGTGGGCCTCCAAGTCGCCGATCTCCATTTAAGGACAACCCAGTCACTAATCATCCATTCAAGGATATCACAATGACTTGAATTGAATGGCATGGTTTTGCTTCTTTTGGGACATATTTCTGAGTGCCTACATTCACATATAAATCCAATAGTTGAGGGCTGCAGATATTCCTGTGCCATTTCCATGCCAGGTGAGTTGCCACCATTGGCATGCCATAGCCTACTCACAACGCAAGTCCAGCCAATAGATCTACAGGCTGCGGTCGTCCGGCCCCTCGGAGACAAGGAGCTGCTCTCATTCAAAAAATTTCCACCAACTAGTACTTGGGTTTAGGTCACTCAGTACTTTCTGCGGCTACCCATGCTCCCAGTCCCTCCTCTGAGCCCAATCCATCATTTCCAGGTCCCTCGTTCACATATCTCCACTCCCCCAAATCATTCCCACAGCCTGACCTTCCGCCCTTGCCGGATGTCGAATCCGAACACACTGACGAACGACTTCCAACGGCAGCATTAATGATTGAGGTCAGTACCGTGCCAATTTGCAGATCAAATACCAGCTAATATTCTACAGGCATCCGGCAGGCCAGGAGATTTATTAATGCAACATCAACAACAATGTGGCACCCCAGGCACTGATCAGCAAACCAGTACCTGTCTCTACAGAGCTGTGCAGGATTGCACAGACCCACAGACTCTACAGAGAGGTACCTAGTAATACAGACCTCCACAGACCTGTACAGAGTAGCCCCTATCTGTACAGACTCTACAGAGTCCACAGGCTCACCATACAGACCTATACAGAGCTATACAGACTAGACAAGATGAGGTGATTTCTACAAATCATTATCCAAATGTTGCTTCTGAAATCATATCAAAATAGTAAAATGTAATATATTATTCATACTACAATAGATACAGATGTACTCTACTGCTAGTGTATATACCAATACCAACTATATGTAATGACACTTACCAACAATGGCACACAGTCTAAAAGAAAAACAAAACAAGTCAGTAACTGAGTCACAAAAAAGCAACACTAGACTTACTTACCACAACCATACCACCACACCAACCATAGTGGAAAGTCTATAGAGAAAAGTGCAGCTAAGTTAGTAACTGAATGCAGAAAAGTGGTGAGGCACTTACCAAATAAGCAATAAATAGTAGTATACAGTTGTGGATGATGAAGTGTAATAGAGTGGAAGTATTGTGGTGTTGAAGTGTTGTGGTGGTGAAAAGGGATGGTAGTGGTTGAGAGAAGAATGAGTGTGGGAATTAAAAGAGTGCTTGGTTTATATACCTGGTGGCTGCTGACTTCGAAATTTTACAATTTGTAAGCAACACAACACAAATATGGCAACTTATGTCAGCAACACAACACAAATTCTGCTAAGTCTTTCTGCTACATTGCTTGATACATTTGG
>JBBPOS010000647.1:0-14118 GCA_038091575.1 Leccinum subgranulosum
CACAACGCACTCGCGGTCAATCTTTTCAAACTGCGCTGCACCCCCAGCCTGTGCGCGCGTCGTGCCCAGCGTGACGAACACGACGTCCCACCGACCGTCTTTCAACCTCGCTTCGTCGAGTCGTTCGAAATCGATCACTTTTTGTTCCAGTTTCGCTTGTCCTGCCAGTGGTTCTTTGGAAGTGCCAGTGTCAGTGACGCGTCGACCGTACTCGCCCACGCGTGTCCACTCGTCGCTCGTGAGGAGTTGAGTGAGGAGTTTTGTCCCGACGGCTCCTGTTGCGCCGAGGAGGAGGGCGGATTTGCCGGTTTGAAGCTTGCTTGCGGTGCTGGTCATCGTGTGGACGGAAGAGAGTGTGGTCTTTGGAAATACGGTGCGAGTTATATACTACACATATATATGAGTCAATCGAAATGACAGGCGAACAAAGTTGGATCGGTGAACCCGAGGTGACGCGTAGTAACCACTTCTTCAATCGGTTACCGGCACGGCAACTTCATCGGACAGTGCTTACGTAGAGGTCTCGGCGTGCAGAGCACCGACTCCTCTCCTTCCCGTGTTCCTATCTTTCATTCCGCTGGTGCCAGACGTAAGTTAGGTCATTTCATACACAATCGGTTCGATACACTAACGTTGAAAAGGGCCCTCTCCCGTAAACAAATGCAGGGCGAATCCTCCTCTTCCCCCGACGTCACCTACGTCCCAGGGACTCTCTTCCCCGACTTATCTGTGACAAGCGCCAGCATTTTAGGTCCCACTTTTATCGAGAAATTCCACCCTGCACTCCGACAGAAAGCTCTCACCGAACGCGCCCTCGTCCGCATCTCTAGAGAATGGCGGCACCTCGCCGTACCAACCCTGCACCAATCTGTTTATGTCGGCAGAGTACGCTGCCTGTATTCACTTTCTAGGAAGTTGTGGCATTTCACCATGGGCAAGGGCACAGTCGTAAGCACACGGCACCTCGGTCAATATACGCAACGACTAGATATCGCCTTAACCGACCACACGTAACTAAATGTCGAGTCTTTTCTGCAAGAAACACTCATCGAATGTATGCCCCACCTCACCATCTTCTCGATTGCCGCCACCACCAGCTCAATCGACTCGGATGTGCCGAACAAAATAATGCTTGACTGGTCCTAAAGCCATCTTCTCGACCGTGAATCTCCTTGACAACTGCACCCAGCTCCGCGTTCTAATCTGTCGTTTTTTCCTAGGAGATTAAACCCGATGTTATCCCACCTACTGTGACCACACACGTTTTGCGTGGCAAGGCGCCATGCTGAACTCCGCCTATTGGCCCTTCGGTACTACAAGAGCTTTTTCTTGACTTCACTGCAGATCCCATATCTTTGATCTCCTGCTTCGCCTGTATAGTCCCCAATTCATTTCGATCATCTTTTCAGTCAATTGCTTTCAAGCAAGCACCCACCTCATCATCGTCCTGTCCCTAGCCTCGCTCGAGATAGAGACGATGTCATACCCGTCAACTCACCCCTCCGCACCAGACGAGTACTCCCTCGCCCCCGATGCAACATGCTCCCAGTTCAACCCGCCGCTCACCTCCTCCGAGACACTCACGTTCTTCTCGTTCTCAAGGGCGACTTCCATAACGGAGAGTCCCTCCGCAAGGAAATTACCCCACACGACATACCCATCCCGCACGATGCCCGCTACCTCCATGTGCGGCGCTGCACGCCATCGCTCCGCACCGCCAAAAGGGCCCTGCACAAGCACAGGAGCGCATGGATGCCTTCGCAGTGGCCTGGCTGTCGCCCGTGCCCGACGGGCACGAACAGTGGCTATTGTTTTCCGACATCCGGCAGAGACTCTTTCGGTCGATGGATCATCTCAATTTCACTCGTGTATTCCTTCGGTCTCGTGCTTGCCTCCAATGGGTATCATTCTGGAGATACAGCCATGCAAGTCGTCTCAATGCTCGCGCGCTATGCTCGACCGTCTGTCCTGGAGACGTATTTGCGACAAGTAAAGGACGCATCCCGAGATTACGAATCAGTCGGACTCGCTTGCTGGCGTATACAGCCTTGCCGTCAGAACGATGAATAAGATGACCATCCCATCAGCATCGAATGTAACAGAACACGCTGACGACATCGCAGCCCGCCACCGTCCCCTCACGCCCTCCACAGCTTCATAACCTCATACCAAGCCCTCAGTCGCACTCGTGCCCTTGCACTCCTCTGCTCCCTCGCCTATGGAAGAGAAGACGATGACACAGCGGAACGCGAATTGAGCCTGCACACGAACGTGTTACGCCGGTTCGTCGTTGCAGCGGACGTGGAGCACGCACGCGAGGTGGAGCGGAGGCTGGTGGAGCGGTTGAGGGAGCTCGAAGCGAAAGTTGAGGCGAGGGCAGGGGAGAGGGATCACCATCCGTGCCCTTCGGAGTCTCGGTCTCGTGTTTGTTTTCGGATTCGGAGTTCATGAGCTCTGAGTTGGGTTTGGTGGGTCGGTTGATTGTATGGCCATGTGCCTGCTAAATGAGATGGTTCCTGGACTCTTCTGGTCATGAGGGTAAGAAATGAGTCATATGGTCAGGCCATCATTGAGACAAGCAACAAGGAATTGTGATAAGAAGAAAGCATACATAGCCTGGATAATAAAAAAGACATCAGAAGTACCAGTGAGGCAGAACCAAATATGGAGTTGATGTTGGACTGGAAAGATAATGGAAAAGAAAGATACAATGAGAAGATATAACACAATAAAGTATCTGTACTGAAATGCAGCATTTGTGATATATAGATAAATAGTAATGTATATCTACATGCTGATTGAGGTGAGATCAGTTGGCTGCCTATATGTTTTCACAATGCAACTCCCTCCCTAATTCATTGGTGCATCCAAGTTTGATATCTTTCAAATATGACCTGGACAAGTAAATCAGGACAGAAACTAATCTACCTTGCACTTACAGACATCAAGTGATAATTCATTGTGTTGTTTGTGCTTCATGCCTTCATACAAAGTATTACAAACATTTATTTTGTGGCATGATATCAGTAGCTGGTGCACATGAATCTTGACTGGTACATTTCTATACATTCATTGTTGTCAAAATTGTATTCCTTTTCTTTTTATTATCTACTTTTCTTTCTGAAAACAACTTGTTCTGACTTTCATCCTGCATAGGTTATGCTATAAATATACTGGTTATTGAATGAAATATTGAAAATACAGTATATTTGACATTCTCATCTGGTTCTGAAGAACAACATTCAAGATCATCTCAATCTTGTCTTTTTGAGATGCTTTTCTATATTGATTAAAAACTTCCTCCATGGCTAATTTCACCTTTGCAGGTATGTGTAATGTCTTGTACTTTTCTGCAGCAGATTTGAGTGGGTGAGGATCTTTTTGGTGGAAAAGATTGAAGGAGTGCTCCAGAATAAGCATGGTATCTATAAAATGAAAAACAATGCATTAATTGAACAAGAATCTTCTGAATAGAAAAAAAAGAACATACCAACACATTGTAGAAGAACTTGCTGCCATGTACCACAAGCATTCTATGGTCTTCAATTTGAATTTGTGATAAAGTGAAACAGATAAAGGATTTACCATACTATTAGTGTTCAGAAGGGAAGATTGACTGATATGAATATTGGACTGAATAATGAAATGTTATATTAAAAAGACAATAGAATGAATGCACACACTGTCTGGTTGTGAATAATCTGATTATATAGATGATGTTACAATATGTGGCAATAAAAATGATGAAAGAGATTCACCACCTATAAATAACAATAAGATATGGTCACTTTAGATGATAAACACTTACAGACTACAATGAATGTAATGAGAGTGTAGATCAGATATTTGAGTTGTCCAACAATAGAAAGAACAAACTTACATCCTGGAGGTGATAAAATAATGCTTTCAGGAAAAATTCAATTTATGATATCAAAAAAGACTTACAGCCTTTAAATGTTGTAGCAATTAGTAAATAAATCATAACATAAAAAATATAGTACATACATCCTATTGAATATTGCAAAATATGTATGATTATTTCTGAACCACATTACATGATATAAAATATACCTCCTGCATGCAAAAAAAGTTATCAAATTGTTACTATGGTAAGATATGACTCACAGTCTATAATCAATCACCAACAGATGAAAGGTAACCAAATGGTTATGAGAATATAATGGCAAACCCACCAGCTGAATAAACCAAGAGAAGTTGAATCATTAACAAAAAATATAATCAATAACATACTGACTATAAATGTGAGAGAAATTTTGATGTAAATGCATTGATTAGTAGTGCAAGAAATATTATCCATAACTCACATGCTGTTATTTGTGAAGTGGAATGAAAACATGATATCATTACTATAACCACTTTTTGGATGATTCCATAAAGTGAAACTCACAAACTATCATTTCCAAAGGAGAATAAACAGAAAATGAACATGGCATCATCAGCATCACAACCCCAAGCAAATGGCACATTTCACAAAGTACAACTCACACTCTATGATTTCCAAGGCAGAATGAAGAATGAATAGACATGGCATCATCAGCATCACCTCTGTATGATACATGTCACAATTTGCACAACTCACTCTCTATAATGTCCACAGCAGAATAAAGAATGAGTGACCATGGCACCATTAGCATCACCAATCTCTGGCACATTCCACAATAAAAAACTCACATTCTGTCATTTCCAGGTCAGAATGAAGAATGAGTGGACATAGCATCATCAGCATCACTGATCTCTGGTGGCACATTCTACAACCACAACTCACACCCTGTCATTTCCAGGAGAAAATGAAGGATGAGTGGACATGGCATCATCAGCATCACCACTCTCTGGCACATTCCAAAATACACAACTGACATACTGCCATTTCCAGGGCAGAATAAAGAATGAGTGATTATGGTATCATCAGCATCACCACTCTCTGGCACATTTCACAAAGCATAGCTCACTTCCTGTCATTTGCAGTTGGAGAATGAAGAACAAGTGGACATGACATCATCATCACCACCAAGGCTCTCTGGCACATTCCACAAGCACAACTCACATCCTGACATTTCCACAGTAGAATGAAGAATGAATGGATATGGCAGCATAAGCACCACCACTCTCTGGCACATTCCACAAGCATAACTCACATCCTGTCATTCACAGGGCAGAATGAAGAATGAATGGTGATGGCATTATCAGCAACATCACTCTCTGAGTCTCTGGCACAACCACAACTCACATGCTATCATTCCCAGGGCAGAATGAAGAATGAGTGGATATGGCATCATCATCAACACCACTGCTCTCTGGTACATTCCACAAGCATAACTCACATCCTGCCATTCACAGGGCAGAATGAAGAATGGATGGATATGGTATTATCAGCATCACCACTCTCTGGCACATTCCACAAACTAGAAACCACAACTCACAAACTGGCATTCCCAGGGCAGAATGAAGAATGAGTGACCATGGCATTGTCATCATCACCACTCTCTAACACATTTCATAATACACAACTCACATGCTGTCATTTCCAGGGCAGAATGAAGAGTGAGTGAGATGGCATCATCAGCATCAGCACTTTCTGGCATATTCCACAAGGCACAACTCACAAACTGTTATTTGTAGAGCAGAATGAAGAATGAATGGACATGGCATCATCAGCATCAGCACTCCCTGGCACATTCCACAACTGACAAACTGTCAGTTCCAGGGCAGAATGAAGAATATGTGGATATGGCATCATCAGCATCACCACTCTCTGGCACATTCCACAAAACACAACTGACATTCTGTGATTTTGAGAGCAGAATAAATAATGAATAGACATGGAATCATCAGCATCACTAGTCTGGTAGTCTCTAGAACATTCCACAATACACAACTCACAAACTGACATTTCCAGGGCAGAATGATGAGGACATGGCAGCATCAGCATCACCACTCTTTGGCACATTCCACAATACACAACTTGCAGACTGTAATTTTCAGAGTAGAATGAAGAATGAGTAGACATGGCATCATCAGCATCACCTCTGTATGATACATTTTACAAAGCACAACTCACTCTCTGTAATTTTCAGTGTAGAATAAATAATGAGTGGACATTGAATTATCAGCATCACCACTCTCTGGCACATTCCAAAATACACAACTGACAAACTGTCATTTCCAGGGCAGAATGAAGAATATGTGGATATGGCATCATCAGCATCACCACTCTCTCTGGGACATTCCACAAAGCAAAACTCACTCCCTGTCATTTGCAGTTGGAGAATGAAGAATAAGTGGACATGACATCATCATCAGCACCACCACCACTCTCTGGCACATTCAACAAGCACAACTCACGTCCTGACATTTCCACAGTAGAATGAAGAATGAATGGATATGGCATCATCAGCATCACCACTCTCTGACACATTCCACAAAGCACAACTCACTCCCTGTCATTTCCAGAATGACACCATCAGCATCACTACTCTTTGGTACATTCCACATTGTAGCACAACTCACTCCCTGTTATTTCTAGAGCAGAATAATACATGAGTGGACATGGCATCATCAGCATCACTGCTCTCTAGCATATTCCACAAAGCACCACTCACATACTGTTGTTTCCAGAGAGAATGATGAATGAATGGATATGGGACCATCAGCATCACCATTCTCTGGGACATTCCACAAAGTACAACTGACATACTGCCATTTCCACAGCAGAATTATGATATCAATCAAATAATCATTGATCATCTTCACTCATTTGTATGTATGAACAATCCACATTCTATAATTTCCATAGTGGAACACCCTCAGTCTTTTATACTTTATCTGACTCATCATATTTTATCTCACCCAAAAGTGTGGAAACCATCTTGCAAGTTTTCTAGGATTAAATTTCTTCATTTGCCATCCAGGAAGTGCCCAGAGCCATGTCCTGTCTAAAGAAGATACAACACTTTTCAGATTATCACATCTGCCTTGAAAGAACATTCAACTTTCAGCACTTACTCTCCAGCTGCATATCTGATACACAATGCTATGTTTTTTTCCTGTGCAGTTACAAATAGCAATTGCAAAGCCTCCTCATTCAGAGCTCTTGCTGTGTTTTCCAGCAGTATTTTACACCCTTCATTTGAGTTGTGCATTCCTTGCATTTATGCAAATTCCATGAGCCGAATATTTTATCACAAAGAATACACACCTCCAATCCGAACACTGCAATTTGGTGCATGGCTCAATTGAGAGAGACGTCCCCATACATTAGCCTTGTCAAAAATTCCATCTATGAGCCCATGTGCCTTTGCCACTTTCTCCTCTCGTGACAGCCTTCGATCATCACCAGTTAGTTCACCCATGGCTACCGTCAACAACGCATCAAACTTGGTGAACAGTACAATAACAGGCACTGGGACAAGTTGTGAGCACGAGAAAACATTTTTGACAATGCGATCACCATTCTTGGTATCACATTCATTAAAAAACATTTCTTCAGACCGTTGGATTGAGCGACCCAATTTATCCATTGGGATACAGTACCTATTCAATATGATGACCAGTCAATGACTCTTCACGCACAGCTCACTGAGTTATACCAAATGGCATGAACCCGTTTCTTGAGAAATGTCGTGTCCGCACGATCCGCAATGAACTTCTTCAGTTGTTGGAATTCGTCTACAGAACCAGCTTCGAAGCCCCACGAGTCATGAAAGACGAATTTGTCATTGCTCCGGAAAATCAATTCGTTCTCGATGTCGTGCATTCCGCGCTAGCATGCATCAGAGATTAGTAACTTATGTCAGAATCCAGTATGTAGTACCATACTCGCCCCCCTGGATCCTTCGACCTGGGTCAGATCGACCTAGTTGCACGGTTTGGTAAACAAGTCACCCATCTGTATCAAACCAGGCACGTACCTTGTTCCCTTCTCCATCATAGACCTCCGGGTTTTCGGTAGTGTTACAGATCGCGCGGAGAATAGTCGTCTTGCCAGCGTTCGCCCGTCCAATGATAAGGATCCTGAAGCGGCCGAATTTCTCTTGGATGTTTTCAAAACCGCCTGTCATGTTTGTCTCCATATCTGGATTGCAAGTATTGTCGAATAATCTGTGGAATGTAGAGTTGAAGTAGTAGTCACTACGAAAGCGAGGGAGGAAGTGGAAGAAGTTGCACTTCGATCGATCCCATCCATATCCGGTTCATCCGGTTCCGAGTCCGTGTCCAAGTTTGATCGGCTTCTTCGGGAGGTTGTGGGCAGCCCAACAACGCGCTTTCCCAGCGCAGAGCAAGCAACTACAGAGTGACCTTGATGTCTGAAGAACACGAGACGTCTCTCTCACATATCACCGATACGAAACATCTTTCAGTGCTTCAGCTTCAGCATACTTGTGGAAGTTTTTCATATTGAGACTATATGCCAGTGAAAGAACGGCGTATGTACATGTACGTCGTCCACGATCAGTGTCCGCGAGCGAAAATACATTTAAACAAAAAACGACACGTACGAAGAAAATAGGAGATATGGCATCAGTTGCAAGGCGTGACATTCGTAGAACGTTATGTCCGTCCGTCGCCTGCATGGGGATCCCGAAGACAACGAGCCGCCGTCTAACTACAAGCCACCGCCTTACCAGCAGCCCGAGCCCTACCTCGTCACCTCGCCCACGATAGAGACGGTCGGACAGATACTCGTCTTCGTATTGGTAGTCTATCGAAAATTTATCCAAAAGTTTGATCTGTTTTTTTTTCGATCCATCATAATGTATACCGATATCCACTCCACCGATCTCCCTTCTCCCTCTTGGCCTCTTCCACACTCCGAAATCGTCCATTCACCTCCAACCCCCTGTCGGAACCCTCGATCACCTCGTCCCTCTCCCCTCGGTCTCGTCGTGCGTTCTCTGCCTTGAGCAAAAATATCATAATTGCCGTCGAGATCAGCCCAAAGATAATGTACATCAGTACGAGCCCGTGTCCCATGGGATACCATGGCGTTTGAGTCGCGCGGTAGACGTTGGAGCTGACCAGGCCCTGGATACTCCCTCTGCAAAATACGTTGGCTGCCCGTCATGCGGGTATTTTAGAGAAGGTATGTACGTACCCAGAGACAACCATCGCGATGGTGACACTGCGCTTATACGACCCTTCGATATTATTCACGACCCATGAGCTGCATTTCATGAACGTGACACATCAGACGGGAATTCTCAATATTTAGGACCTGCACTCACGCTGTGTTGGCTATTTGCGAGCACGTGTCCGTCGGTCAACATCGGTTCGCAAACACCCCAGTGATCACTTACAAATACATGGATAGATCCCACTATAAAATCGATAATCAGGCCATGACACCGTTCGCAGGGGGGGACATGCTCACGTAGCTGCTAAATATACCGCCACGTATGAGAGTGTGGCGTTGCGGGATACCACCAAAATGATGTACCCCACCGCAGCTGTAAGTATACGAAAACGATTCAGCATTTTCTGATTAAAGTGGGCGGTCGAACAATGGCGTACCGACAACGAGGCAAGTACTGCAGTGGCGCAATTGAATCGTAATCCACGCGGTGTCAAATGGGAGCATAAAAAACGTACAAATTAAACAATCCACGCTTTCCGTAACGGTCGGCCAAAAACCCGACAGTACAGGTGGTTATACATGCCGCAATGTACACTGGGACCGTCAACAAGTTTGCAGCGGTCGCCTTGTAGCCTAGCCCCCCGCAATCAGACCATAATCCTTTGAAATTTTTGCACAAGGTCAACTCACCGAGCTATCAACAGAAATTTTGTGTGGATGAGTACATGCCAGGGTCGGGAGCAAGAAAACCAAGCTCGAGGACAAAAACCTAACTTACCTGGGAGATAATGCTCGGCAAGAACAGCGAAAAGGCGTACAAAGGCACGTCGCTTCCAGACCACACCACGACTGGATCGTTTGTTTCAGTCACCCAACGCATCGATTACGCACAACAAAGTTTCGGGACGTACGGAAGATATACGTCTTCCAGTCCGTCATGCTCGCCAAGATATTTTTCCACTTGAGTTGCTCCCCCGTCGCGCTGAATTGGCTGTCTCCCTGCAGTCTCCGGATGACGACGGTGCGCTCCGCCTCAGTCAAGAACGTGGCATTGTCTGGAAAATCGACGAGGATCCAGAACGAGAGCACGCTCGCGACGACGGTGATGAGGCCCTCGATGATGAATATCCAAGACCAGGCCGCTTTGCCTCCGACGCCTTCCATTTTGGAGATTGCCACCTGGAGCAGCGCCCGCGCGTTGAGTAAGGTGACACTGATGGAAGGAGAACAGAATAAAGTATGCCTACCGCAAGGAGACCGCCAAACGCGCCGGACACTGTCGCTGCGGAGAAGAATATTGCGAGCCTCAGACCGAACTCATTGCGCTTGTACCAGCTATTCGTTCGTCACCTCGCACCGTCAAAAATTGGGGCAGAGCGATCGGCGAGAGGCACGTACCATGAAAGGTAGTACGCTACGCCTGGGTAAAATCCCGCCTCGAACATGCCAAGCAACCATCGCAATACTGTTGGACCAACGATATCAGGCAACGTGGATTCTCTATTACACAGCGATCACGCACCCATGAGGCTGCTGAAATTAGTCGCGAAACCTTGCATTGTCTGTCAGTGCGCCAGGGGACAAGTGGATGAGATTAGAATTCTATGCTGATGCGAGGTGCATTTTGATGTTGTTTTGTGCTTACCATGATAATTCCCCAGGACAACATGAGGAAAGATAACCAGATAGAGGGTCGTAAACGTTTCAGCATGACGTTAGAGGGAACCTTGGAAGGCGTTGGGTGAGTTACAGCAACGGGGGACACGATTCAAGGGACCACTCACTTCAAAAATGGCAAACGAGATGAAGAAGATCGACAAACAAAGCAGGTATTGCGTATCTGTTATATGTAGGTCCGCTTCCATATTATATAACTATGTCGGTGATGTGGTGAGTGCGTGCGTCAATGGGAGAAGAAGCTAAGAAACATGGAAAGTCTACGAATATCTACCTTGGCATTCCCGATGCTCGTCCTATCGAGAAACGAGAGCAGATATAAAAACGCCAACCAAGGAATGGTACGTGAGTCCACCTTGCGCATCAGTTTTCGCTCGTCGACGGCAGAGACATCCACATCAGCATTATATACTGCCGCGCTCAGCGTGCATTTCACACCGTCCTCGAGGGATGTGTGTTCCTTCTCCGATAGGGACTGAGAAGGTGATGCGTCGCCGTCTGGTTTGGATATGGCCATGACCTTCCACTCGGACCGCCTAGCTTGATGTGCTTAGTGGTCGGTAGTTCGAAGGAAAAGGTACCAAATGACGGCAAATTGGCTTTATAGCTTCAATTTGGGATGTGTGTGAGAGCCGACAAAAGAGCGTCATATCTGATACGAAAGGCGTCATCTTTGCCCGTCTGTTCGACCATCTCACAGGTCAATGTATCGGTGACCTAATCTTGGATCGATCGAATTAGATCTGTGCGTTCGTGTTGTGTGACAGCCGGGGTGAAAGCGTATGTGAAATAGACCCGAACTTCCTGTGTGGGTGGGCTGGGCACCCAGCACCGAACAGCGAGTTACTCGTCACGACAGGTGTCGAGTAACGCAGCATCAGAACGGATATGAGTCGGATGAATGTCTGGCCGTGAGCTGAGAGAAAGACCACAGAACGCTACTAAGACAAACCGTGCGTCCGAGTCGACCCGGACCAGCCGCCGGCGGACATTTCGCTTCTCACGCGCAGATCGAATCTCCTACATGCGACCCGCAGCAACCGCCGGGGTTTTCAAGTTTAGTGCCCACAGTACTCACATGATACTTGATGATATTAATGAAGTTCCTAGCATGTTGTCTCCGAAAATGTATTTTCCCCAGGCTGGAGAATGGCGCCATACGTTTGTTGTAGTACGGTAGGGGCTAAATTAGCCAGTTGGCTTGTGCCTCTCAAAAAAAAATCCCAGGCTAACAGCTACCCCATAATCTTTTCAGGAACTCCAATGGTGCCCTTACCACTCCACTAGCCGTAGACATTTGAGGCCACTTCATGTTCGTCGAACCCGTTCAACCTCTAGTACTACGACTCGGTGCATGCCACCCAGCCCAGCCGGTTGTTCGTTCCTGGACATGGACCAGATCTCTCCGCTAGAACCCCTTTGGAAAGTGCTCCTACCCAAACGTCAGTCACCCTTTTTGATTTATCTTGGTGATGCTCATCTTTGATACCCTTACAGGCCACCCCGAACCAAAGATCGCACTCCCTATACCACCCCACTCGGCCGGTCTCCTACAAACGCGCGTTCCCTTCGTCTTGTTCGAAATCGAAGAAGGCCACGGCGACGAGACCAAACGCACACGGCTAAACGGGCTTGACCGAATGCACTCGCTAAACATCTTTTCGTCGCTACTACCCAACACGCGCGCGGAGTAACCTCGTGATGAGTCTGACGGGCTCAGACCGGGGATGGATCCGAGTCTGGTGCTGGGTTGTTTCGCACTCAGTCTCGGCACGATGTCCGGGTTCGAGGTTTTCACCGCAGAGGATGGCGATGGAGCTGGGAAGAGAGCAAACTGGTGCCTAAGTGGGCGAGAGTGTGGGATCAGCGTCGCCAGCGCCGGTCCGGGTCGTGGGAGCTCGGGGTTGGGATTCGCTGATATGAGTATGGGGATGGGGATGGGAACAGCAGGTGGGGAGATGGGGATTGGGACGGGAAGGGGATACCGACCAGGCTCAGCGGGTGCACGTCTAACGACGACGATACCAACAGCGACGATCACATCGTCCTTGTCAGCAGGAGCGTCGACGTTGACATCATCGCCCACAGCAAGGAAAAACGCGCGAACGTCGAAACGGTCGCTCGTCAGTCGGGTGAGCGAGGTGGCTGTCGCATGCGAAGGCGTCTCCGACGGGTCGTAATAGTGGACGGACGCGGGCGGGTGCGGCTGGGGCCGGGTTAGGGGTATGTGTATGGGGAAGGGGAAGGGGACCAGCAAAGGATCAGGAACGGAGATGAGCAGGGGATCGCGAGGATTGTCTTCCTCGCCTACGTCGTCGCGGTCGCGGTCACACGAGGCGCGGAGGTTGAGCGGGAGTGGGTGTGGAGAGGACGATGGGGAGGGGGAACTTGGAAGTGATGGTGACAAGTTGGGTTGTTGCAATCGACGTCGTTGGAGTTCGGCCTTGTTTGAGGGAGGAAAACGGAAAAGAACAGAAGGGATCTCGTGTACACCATCATCTATCACTATATACCTTTTTACTTATCGCATCGTTTGGATGGCTAACATGATGTACTCGTTCGTGCATACTATCATTTTGTTTTCTACGTATTCATTTCGTGATCATGTACATAATACTGAGATACATCGCAGCCTAGGATAATACCGAACAAGATGAAAATGTTCATTCCGCCCTGACGTCCGTTCATATATCGAACCCGCTGTCAAGTTGACGCCACGTCAAACGTCGAACGTCGCCTCTCGAATGATGTCATGCACCGTACCAGCGCGCGTAGACTCTACTTGCCGCCCAGCAAGGCGGCTGCCTTGTTCGTCAGGACTGTGAACCACGCGTTGGTGTTGGTGTCAGCACTAGCATCGACCCGAGTCGCGCCGACGTCTACGGGGATGCCCGACGGGCCGAGGGCACCAGCTTTGGCCATCGCTTTAGCGAGGAGAGGGATCTGCGGGTGGGTGTGCGTGAGGATGAAAACTGCAACGGCAAGAAGACTCGCACCTCGATTTCGACATTTGGGCTAAAGTGTGAGGCGACGCCCGTCACAACACTGTGTCGGGGGCAACGTAAGAAGGGTAGACACGAGAGAGAGAGAACCAGACGCACCCGAGCATCGACTCAAAGATACGCCGCGAGTCGGGGCGTTGAGCGCCTTTGAGGAAGCCAGGATGGAAGATGATCGTGTCTGCGTATCCGAGTTGGGCGAGACTACGTTCGGTGAGCCCTTTGGACCTATATTATGCATGCGAGAGTGAGAGTTTGCGTGTCGACTGCTCGGTCTGAGGGAGGACATACCTCAGGTAGAGAGTCAACGAGTTTGGGTGTGCGCCCATGCACTAGAGGAATTTCGTAAAT
>JBBPOS010000648.1:0-14089 GCA_038091575.1 Leccinum subgranulosum
GAGGCTGCCTCTCTGGCAGCCTCCCCATGGGCACTGACTACCCCGTTTTGAATTCAGGCCCAGGGTTGACAACGTTGACCAATTGTATAGTTTTGGGCTTCCGCCAGCCAATTAGTGCTCTTCAAACAACAACGAGAGCGTGTTAGCAGCCAATTCGGCTGGTGACCACGGTGCAGATAGGCAGCCTAACCTGAGATTGACGCCGCCACGCGATCCGATCAAAGCTGTACGATGCGGTTGTGCACATACTCGGGCTTTGGGTACAGCCGGCGGCGAATGGAGCATAACTTGACTCGGAATACGAACGAGAACATATACGCGGATTTAACAACTCTTGTGATGGCCTAGCAGTGGTAGCCCTTCCCTGATCGATCAACAAATCATCGATTGCTCGCCCCTTCCTATACTCAAATGACAACAAAGAAGATGAAGAGCCCCTATGATAGGAATTAGGAAGAATGCCGTTGAAGGGCGTGTGCCAAATCGATCTCAAGTTTGAAGGGAGCATGCCACACTCTGGGGACTCAGGTTAACAGAGATTCTGATACATGTGCGAGCCGTTGGAGGCGATGATGGTGTACAACCAACAAAATGATTGACAGGTTGATGCGTAGATTATAATTAGGCTTCTAGTTCTTAAATCATGATCCGATTGCTACGCGCGGGCCACAGGCTGATCATTCGCTGCCCCCCAGCAGTTGTCATACTAACTGCACTGTACGCAATTACGCGAAGGACCCCTGGTGGTGTGTTGGTTTTACATGAACTTTCATCATATATCATCGTCGAGTAGTACTCCTGTTTTCGTTGATATCGGGCCTCGGCCCGAGTATTGACATTATTTCCAACTCCTTTCGGGTATATCAAACAATCACTGCCGCATCAATGATGCTATGGTCGTCATCAGCGTTGAATAAAAAGAGGAAAGACCTTGCGCAACGAGTCATTTCTAATAAATCCGATAGTCTTGATTTGTTCTACTCCTTTTAATGATGCTCCAGTGTATCTAGTTTGTAGCCTACGTGACGTCCGGTCCAGTTAGACCAAGACGAGAAGACGAGAAGTAGGAATACCGATGAAGAGATCTAGATAGCTCGACTCCTCCTTATATAAGAAGAGATGGCAGTTGACGTCAACGGAGAGCCACTTTTTGATTCAATGAGTCTGTTTGCGACAGTCCTTGAAACTCTTAACATTCTGATTCTTTAATATGCCCGTTCAGATCATCAGTTCGATGCATTCGTTGACCGGAACTGGTTCTGTCGTTCTACCCATGTCTGCTGCATTACTGGGGCCACGGCCCGACGGTCGGAGGTCCCCTCATGATTGAATACTTATAAGTCAACGCGACACCTCGCAAGGCTTTGGTCAACCGGCGATCATCTCCCCACAAGTTCAAGCTTATGCTCTTCTCATTGGCCACAACCATCATCTTTCCACTGACTGTTTTTGCCGCCGCTGTAATACCCAAGCCAGGGCCGGTGGTCAAAACCGATCGCATCACCATGAAACTCACTGAACGCACTCCCTTCCCGAATCCAGACGACACTGTTGATATCGATGTACTCAACGCTCACGTTGCATCATTCACTGCGTATGTTACGTGAACGGTGACATTACATTTGCTCTTGCTCAAACATTGATTATAGCAAGGTCCTTCGTAGCTTCGACAATTATGAGAAGAATACGGAAACGACTCACCCATATGCTGTGAATAGCAGTGGGTTGCGAGAGCGCGGTCCAGTGGCCACCACCCCTTTGATGACTAACTTCCAGAGGACCTGGTATACCGAGATTTCGATCGGTACTCCCCCCAAGACCTTTTCTGGTACATTCCTTCATTCCCTGGCATAGGTTTATCCTAATCCCTATCGCCGTGAAGTACAAATCGACACAGGATCTAGGTGAGCACGTCTTGTCGCACACATCCAGCTTGCCTGCTTAATTGTGTCGGAACAGCGATATGTTCGTGCCATGGTCTCACTGTGATTCCAGTTGCAATGGTCACACTCGCTGGGATCCCGATCAGTCAAGCACTGCCGTTATAACGGTAGTCAATGGAAATTACAAGGGGTTCACCTTGACTTTTGCCAACGACGCATCTGTCAGAGGTCAGATATATGAGGACAATGTATCCATTGCTGGTTTCACCGTAGGTTTCGTATCGCTGATGAGACATGATCACTTCTGATTGCCTAGCAGGCGGATAAGCAGACCATTGGTGCTGCATTGTCTTATACCCCTCAATTACACAAATCCAATTGGGCTCCAGACGGCATGTTGGGAATGGCTTTCGAGTCTCTCGCGCTGTTTGGTGGTAAACCATTGCTAACAACGCTTGCGGACTCCAATGTCATCCAGCCGGTATTTTCTGTCAAGCTTGCCTCTGATGGAGGCGAGTTGTGCCTCGGTGGTGTGAACCCTGCCCTGTACAAAGGTGACTTCACGTATACCCCTGTGACGAAGCAGGTGAGATGAAACGCCGGATGAACGTGAATGATATCTCATATCAGCCATTCAGGCCTTCTGGCAAGTGGAAGTACAGAGAATTCATGATGGAAAGGGGACTGTGGCCCTAACCAATGTACCCGTCATCATCGACACTGGTACCACTTATATAATTGGTGATCCGGATCGAGTTGAGAGGATGCACACCGCTTTTGGTGGTACGCACGTGGCTCAGGGATACTACTGCTGTAAGTGTCGATACTTTTTCGCAGTTTAGTTGCGCTAACAGCTTGAAGTTCCATGCAATTCATTCCCGACCATCAGCTTTACATTTAACGACAAGTCGTTTGAGATCCCTCCCGAACTCCTCAAACTGAATAGGGTCACGGCGAGCTCGGACATGTGTTTTAGCAGCATCTTCGGTAAAGATACAGGTGCTTGTGAGTATTTCTGTCCATCACCTCCTTGATTGATTGTGTTGATCACCGATCCCTCTCCATTACCGTGACCAGCGTTCTGGTCGATCGGGGGAGCCTTCCTCAAAGGCTACTATACCACGTTCGAACTCGGTGCAAACGCCCGAATCGGATTTGCAGAGTTGCGATAGTATGTTAGTTTAATTGTAACTTATTCAAACTGGACTTTCTCTCGACTGTATACTAGTAGGTGAAAGATCTCGAAGGAGTGAGGTCATGTTATGCAGGTCATATAGCCCGGCTCCTCAGGCGCCCTCCGATGTTTTAACAAATAGATGAAACTCATAAACATACAATGTACCCGGATCATTCGCGATGATTCAAGCAAGGTCCGTAAACCCGACCTATAAAGTATTTTAATCGAACACGTCGACCCTGCAGGAAAGGGATCCTAATGTTCCAATATGCTAGGCCATATAGTCAGAACGAGTCCATGGAGCGCCGCAAAGGGGGGTTCGGGAAGCGATAAGCTCTGAAATATCACCCGGGGGGCACACTCTGATTTATAAAGGTTCTCTTCCTCCACTACCGTAGCAACTGGATGACGGTCCAGGCGCGTGAGCAGTGAACCCAGCATAGAAGACATTTTCCCGACAAACATCGTTTGGAGGTAGAAAGTGAAACGAGAGGATGTTTTTGTGGCCATCTCCGATGGCTTGAGGGCGAACGAGCAAACCCAGACTTACTTTACCCACGACCGTATTATCCCTAAGTATGATTCAAGTCTGCTAATGCTGCAGTCTGCTCCCTTAGTTTGGATCACCGTGAAACCGAGATCGACAGGTTCCGGGTCGAGATATGCGATCTTGTATAACAAATTCTCCACGTTTAACCCACCTTGGCTCTGTTATTTTCGCTGCAAAATGGCCAGTCACGAATTTGCATTTTCACTTGTCGATCAACGGTGCGCGCATTTCCCCGTCCGACACCCGAGGTACTAGTGAGCGGTTGCATGAAATGGCAACTTGTAAACGTCCCCAAAACCACATACGTCCAGTTGACCTGCCCATCTCCTCTGAGAGATCAGCAGCGCTAGCAAGGCAATAACATGAATACATTTTCATACAAATACACTAACCATCCCGGTGCACTGCATTCCTCGAGTTTCCTTAGACATTCGATCAGTCTTTTGCTACCTTGATGACGACCTTGCCGACGTGCTTCTGCGACTCCAAGTACGAGTACGCTTCCAAGGTTTCCTCGAACGAAAATACCTTGTCCACGACTGGATGAATCTGACGTGCGACGAAGAGACGGTTCATGTCCTCGAATCTATTTCACCCACTGGTGAGCATCACCAAAACAGGTAATTGACCAGACTGCTATTACTCACTGTTTGACAGAGCCAATGAGAATGCCACGAAAAGTGATGGCTTTGACTATGGTGGGTATGACAGGTATACCGCTGTCCCCCTGTGCAGACGCATTACGAACTGAACGCTGGTTCAAGGAGGCAACTTACCCCAGACACGACTCCGATGACGTGAATGTGCCCGGCGTATCGGACCGCCTTGGCGCTCTTTGGAATTGTGTTAGGTCCGCCGACCTAGAAAGCGCGCGTTTATTCCCAGCACAACGACGACTCGCTAGTATCTGCTTACCTCGAGGATGTGGTCTACGCCTCTCCCTCCGGTCTTGGTAAATTAGACGGTGAAATAGTAATTACTAGAGGCCTGTTAGCACTCACAATCCTAAGAACTTCATCCTCCCAGCTGGAATGCTTGCTGTAGTTGATAACGTGCTGTGCACCGAGTTTTTTTCGCGATGTCGAGCTTGTCGTCAGAAGAGGAAGTCACGATAACAGTGGCACCGCAAGCGAGAGCGATCTGAGTAGTGAAACTGCTGAAGAGTCAGTGAATGAGATACACAATATATTCCCTTCACTCACGTAGACACACCGCCGGTGCCTAGAACGAGGACGAAGTCACCTCCCTTGAGGGAAGAAGGTCCGAACAGTGCATTGTATGCGGTCAATGCAGCGCATCTAGCGCGGGGGGTCGACCCCAGTGATATAATGAAACCAAAGATGAAGCAACTTACGGAAGGGTTGAAGCCTCTTCATACGTCAGATAATCTGGAATTTTGACGAGGGCCTCCGCAGCAACAGTGTCAGTACAGACGCAAGAAGAACCGCACTGTACCCACCAGCAACTTACATGAGCGGGCACGTTGACATACTGCCTCAAAACACCGTCTATACTGCCGCCAAGACCAGTGTTGACGATGGCTTCGGTGACGTCTCCATGGATGTGATCGATTGCAAAATTAGGAGAGACACGATCTCCGATCTTCCAACCTTTGACACCTTCGCCAATGGCCACAATCTCCCCAGCGCCGTCAGAACAGGGAACAACATCCGTCTTCTGACTAAGCGTATGCGAAAAATATGATATGAGAGAAGAGATGTGGTTGTCAGATTTGAATGGCCGTACCCTGGGTAGACGCCTTTGGAGACCATAAGATCACGGTACTGGAGAAGATATGTGGGCACGGTTTCTATTAACATCTGGATTCAGATTAGCTTACTTGCAAAGAGACTGCGTGAATTTTGATAGTGACTTGATTGGTTCTTGGCTTGGTGAGCGAGACCTGATTCTTTATGAAATCATGGTGGCTAGCGCCCTGTGTAGAGCACGTTGAGAGGCAATGTTTAAACTGTGGATGAGACCGCTTGGGACACAAACCTGGCTACGATACTCGATGATATATACGTACGTTGTCCCCCATGCTTTAGGCGAGGCGTGGATAAACCACCCTACATAGATATCCTCCTCCGAAGGTTCGTGAGACTCGTTGCCGGAATCCTCTAAGTGCTTAGCGTAGGCTCCAATTACAAATATACCGTATATAGCTGAGGTCGAGTTGGATTCGGGGTTTTGTGGAGGAAGTGCCCACAAGAACAGCGTCAAACGGTAACGTTATAAACTAGCTTTGCTACATACGACGCAACGTTTTTTCCAGATAGGTCCTAGGCTATCGGTAGTGCCGTGAATTTCCTATCGGTGGCAACCGTTATCTCCACCAAAAGTATTCTTTGGACGCCGCTCCGTGCGCTGGGAGGAGAGGGAGTTAAGTATGTAGTGGGCAGAGCACTCTCCGGCCCGGCCCGTGACTCGGACACGGTATGGTGTGAGCTGTGGGTATTGGGAACACCTCGCAGAGAAGATGCGGTAAACGGGACCGCGGAGGGCTGCAAGGCAGCGCACGGGCGAGCTGGTGGAGGCAAGAGAGAAAGCGGCGCCTCTCAGTGTCACTTGTGTCGCTTGTTGGAAGACCTTGCACTGTGTCGCTACACCAGTGATGGTTGAGCACGTAGACCACCGAATGTAAGAACTTGTACCAGTTTAATCGACTTTTGTTATTCAAGTATTTGTGGGATGATGGAGAGCGGTTCAACTCTATTCGGATAAACACGGAATAAACTCCGCTCGTTCCAAAAAGTTTCTGCCATCCATCATGTTAGCAACTCGGACGTCGACCGCCAAACGTTTGGCGCGTTCTTTCGCCACCGTCGTCGACTCCAAGTCGTCAGGCATAAAAGTCGCTGCCGTCGACAACGGCCAGCCAACAACCGCCGTCACTTTCCTCGTCAAGGCCGGCAGTCGCTACGAACCAGGTCCAGGTGTCGCGCATGCCTTGAAAAACTTTGCTTTCAAGGTTTGCTTGTCTTTATCGCTCGCATTTTGCCATTTTTCTCACCACATATTTGTAGAGCACGGCGAAACGGTCGACGCTCGGAACTGTGCGAGAGAGCGAGCTCTATGGTGGTGTTCTGTCTGCCACTCTGTCACGCGAATATCTCGCATTCACGTCCGAATTCCTCCGTGGCGACGAGTACGTGGCGTCTTGCTCTACTCCAAATGCATGATGCCGACTACCCTTTAGGTCATTTTTCACTTCCGTAGTCACCTCCATCCTTACCACCCCCAAGTTCCTTCCCCACGAGTACACGGAATACGTCCTTCCCGTCGTTCAAGATGAGGCTACTGCTGCCTCTCAATCGCCCGCGACTGCTGCCATTGAGGCCGCACACGCTCTTGCATTCCGTAATGGCCTCGGTGCATCTCTGTTCGCCGGCCCGCATTCTCACGTCTCCCTCGACTCCGTGAAATCTTATGCAAAGGAGGTTTTCACGTCGGGCAACGTTGCTGTCGTTGGCACTGGCATCGACTCGGCACGTCTCGCGGAGCTCGTCGACAAGGCTCTCGCAGACGCTGCCCTTCCCACAAGCTCTCCGGTCACAGCTTCGCCTTCCAAGTACTTTGGTGGTTCGACGCGCATTAGCTCGCACGAGGGTCCTCAGACCGTGTTCATTGGCTTTGGAACGACCACGCCCTCATCTGTGCTCTCTGTCCTCAGTGCACACATCGCGCCGACCCCGTCACTGAAGTGGCCTTCTGCACCTCGCTCGCCAGCAACCGTTACCTCGGTCCATCTTCCTTATTCTGATGCTGTCTTGACCGGTGTTCTCGTCCAAGGTGCTGACGCGAAGAGCGTCACGGAGGCTGCCAAGGCTGTCGTTGGAAAGCTGAAGAAACCTGTGAACGCAGACGAGCTCAAGATTGCTGTTTCACGCGCCAAATTTGCCGCTGCTGCCTCTCTGGAGAGTAGAGATGGTCTTGTCGAGGCTATCGGTGGCAAGGTGGTTATCATGGTTCATTTGCGTTTTTACCAGATTGACCGATTTTGACCTTAGATTTTCTCGAATGGGAATGCCTCGATTGAGAGCACTTTGGCTGCGTTGGACAAGGTCGATGCAGTTGCCGTTTCGAAGGTTCGTGCTTTGAAAACACCCCTCCTTCAAGTCACTAATCGCCTCTCAGGCCGTCTCCGAGCTCACTGCGGCTGCACCAACGTATGTCGTTGTAGGCGACATCAAGACGTTGCCGTATGCAGACGAGATTGGGCTTTAACTTCTACGCTTGTCACCTAGAGGAGCGCGGCATACCTATCCAGTGGATGTAATAACCATAGACTCGAAAGAAACTTTTACTTTATGAAGACCATTTTGCTTGATTGAGGGAAACTGTAAAGCATTATTTCGGCTCCTCGCCACATCCGACAGGGCCCGGCGTGCATGTGTCATCTATAGGAAGGTGCAACCATCTGAACTTCCGGGCATCGAATGGGATGGGTTCATTACGGGTACAATGGTGTCCCGATGGCGGGAAGAAGGTGAAACGGAGCAGCGATCGAGGGTGTGAGAAGTCAACCGATATCATAATCGATTGAGGCTATATATATCTAGTTGCCACAAGGACGCGTACTTCTGACCCTTATAAGCCCACCACCATCGTGCTTGCGTTTGAGGCTTTGAGTGGACGACATGCATTCGACAAGAAAATGTAGGTCCTTGTGTGCTTGCAATGTCTGTTTTTCTGACACCCGATCGCTCGAGAGTAACTGAGATCAACAGTCGAAATGCAATATACTCGGTCTTCTTTACCTCGGATGGCAAACAGGTACTGAGCGGCGGCGACGAGGGAATGATTCGGCAATGGAAAGTGGACGACGGACTCGGACGCGAGGCCAACGAAGCGATCCGGGCTGGGAGCGCTATCTATGCCGCTGCGCTGTCGCCGGATCAGAAAAGGTTGGTGTGCGGGCTGAGCGTACAACCGCGCGTCAGGGTGTGGGACGTGGCAGACACTCATACAAAGGTTCTGGACATCTACGATCACGCCGGCACAGTGCAGTCCGTCGACATTTCTTCCGACTCGACCAAGTTCGCCACCTGTGGAGCAGACAAATGCGCGTACATCTGGAGCTTGAACACGGGCAAAGCGCTCGTAGGCCCGGTGAAGCACGACTCTACCTTGGTGGCCGTTCGGTTTTCTCCAGACAGTGCACGCTTCGCCACCGCTACGGTCGGCAGGTCGATCCGGATCTTCAACAGCGACAATGGTCAGCGGTTGTTGGACATTCCCTGCGCGTTCGGACAATGGATATGCTCGCCACTTGCCTGGTCGGCGGATGGTCGTCACCTTTTCGCCGTCTCTGCGTCGTTGAGCGGGGTCAAGTGCTTCGACTCGTCCGATGGCTCCTTGTTCAGCACGTGGTCTGTTCCTGGCGCACTCGATTTCCCTTCTATCACACCATCGTCCAACCAGAGATTCATCGCCGTCACCGCAAGCAAGACACTGTCGTTTTGGGATGCCTCTACTCTCGCGCAAATCGGCCCTGCAATTGAACACGGCGATGGCGTCTACTTCATCAAGCTCTCTGCTGGTGACGACTACATCGTGACCGGCGAACAAAGCGGGAAAATCACCGTGCGGAGCCTTCGTGATATCCTTCCGGAGTCGTATTTTACAGGACGTGTGAGTGATTCCAATGCTGAACATTGATACATCGATAAATCTAAAAGGGCGCGCTATTGTTTCCACATCGTGAGCATGTTCAAATATGACTTTTCACTTCTTCTGACCCATCAAAGAGATACAATTACCCCTCCTGAAAGTCAGTGACGCGACATTCGAAGCGTGGACCAAGGGCGACTTGATTCGCGCGGAACAACTCTTGACGGAAGAAGTTTCGCATATGCATAGTCCTTCTCATCATGCACAAGCCCTCGCTCACCGTTCTCTCGTACGGTCGCGTTTGAAGCAGCATAACCTGGCCATCGACGATGCGAAAAAGGTAAGCCGTTCAATCATCTTTGATCACGCGTGGTGTTGACTATCGCGCGTCAGTCTGTTGAGATTCAACGGTCGACTCTCGGTCATGTCGCGTTCACGATGGCCCGCGCTGGAAATGGCGAGACCGACGCTGCGATACGTGTATTCGACCTTGTGTTTGCTGACGGCCTACCGACTGCCGGTGAAGGCAATCTCGTTTTGCTAATCAAGGTATGGAGCTACAGTTTTCGTCGTTTCTTGGACCAGCGTTTAGTTGCACTCAGGCTATCGTCTTGTTTGAATGCGGAAAACATGATGAAGCTATTCTGCGGGTCGAAGACATGATCGATATTAGGGGCGATAAGGCGATGTATGTCGCCATCCGGGTACGTAACTGCTGGGACTGCTAGTACGAAGTGATAATCAGCTCGCGTTCAGGCTCAAATATACTTTTTACTTGGAGAAATGTCGCTGAAGGAAGGGGACTATGAACATGCCGCGGAATTGCTTGGGCGCGCAAGAAAAGCACCGACTCCGCCTGAAGAATGTCCTGAGCTAGCGGTGATCTCGCTCGTGAGCTTTTTCGTTCTCCGTTCATCGACCACCGGACCCACATTATTTGAAAGATGTTTGGATGGAACTTTGATGGACTTGCTCTCGCCATTCAGGAGCGTCTTCAACAATGTATGCAGGCCCTGGGAGACATCGGCGATGGAGCAATGCAGCGTGGGAATGCAGAAGAGGCAATTACACGCTACTCTGCTGCATTGTCATTGAATCCTTCGAATCGGGCGGGTCTCCTGTTCAAACGAAGCAGAGCTCGAGCGACATTGGAGTTATGGGAGGACGCATTGAAGGATGCAGATGAGGTATGTGGTCGTTCTCTCTTTCGTGCGTGACGGCGCTGAACTTCAATGTCCTTGTCGCAGGCAATCAAGGTAGACCCACATGATCCTTGGGGGTACGAAAGAAGGCACGCGGCGCTGCACGCTTTGCAGCGCAATGATGAAGCAGTCGATACATTGAAACACATGATCTCCCTCACAGACGAATCTCCCGATCTGAACACGCGCTGTAAGTGTCACTGCGGAGGAGGTGATGATGCATTAGGCCACCTCATAGAAGAAATAATGGCTCGTTCGGGCGAAGCGACGGTGCTTGCCTGGACAGGCGAGTCGTCATCGTACAACAGCTGCCTCCCTGCCTCCCTCGCCATCCATAACCCGACCACCGATGTTTCGTTCGCCGTCGAAGAGGCTGAAATGGATGCGCGCGTCACGGAGTTGCGACAATCGATGTCTCCTACGGATGCAATGCTCGTCTACGACCGAGTCATCCGTTTACCCCCGCCACGTTTCGCCAACCGCAGACTGTTCCTCCCATGTATCGTGTTCCCGATCAAGAAGCTCGTCGAGAAAGACGCCGAGATGGGCGGAGGAGAAAAGTGCTACCGCGCTCGGGTGTCAGGGATCGGACACGTTGAGTTTCGGACGTCGGACAGGTTCTCGTTGGCAGAGGAGGAGGAGCCACGCAAGCTCGCGTTCGTCCATCCTTGGATTCGGGGCTTGTGTGGCCCGATGCTCGACGACGAGGTCGATTTGGTGGGAAGCGGGGTGTCGGATAGCGACGACAAGTCCGAGTCGTGGTCCGATTCGGATGTCGAGGTCGAGGGGGTATCGTCTCGGTCTCGATCTCGGGTGGAGCCTGCGCTTGATGCAGTCGACCTCTTGAAGGCTGGTCCCGACCCTGCGATGGACGGTGACTGTAACCGGGCGTTGCGGCTCGTCGTTCGTCTGCAACAGCCGTTCCGTGCGCTTTTGTTGCAGCAGCAGATGCGAGGGGGGTATAAGCGAGTGGCTGCCGAGCACGAGATCGTCGTGACGGGGCTTGAACGCCGCGTCAGCTCTGCCAAGGAAATTCGCGTTGAAGTCGTGGAGATATTGTGATCAGCGGGGTGTATATAGATGTAGGATTATGTTGCTAGCGGTTCTATTTGGATTAGGATCGAATGCCGGTAGGTAGGATGAGTCAAGTAGTAGAGGTCACGAATCGATAGAACCTCTGCGTCGAAGCCAGCCCCCGGCAACAGATAGTGAATTTGTCCGTCGGATATATATGCAATCAAGCTTGTCAACTTGAACAGCGCACTCGGTGCGTCGTCCTTTGTCGTTGATTTTGAGTCCTCTTCATTGACCTTCGGCTCCTACCGCGCTGCTCCAAGATGCAAGATACGGGAGATGCGAATGACTAGGAATTCATAGACAAAATTGCGACTCAAAGGAAAGATGCACGTTCAATCGGTGTCGTGTGGGGTGTGCGATGGACCTCCGGAGAGCAAAAGAAAGCAGAATGACATTGAAATGAAGATGGCGAATACGAATGCGGCGGCGTGATCCGTGGACATTCATAAGAGAGGTGAGGTGGCTCAGTGGGCTGGTGAAGGTCGTGATGATGTGCTCGTAATCCCCAGGCTGCAGACGAAGGAGAAAACCCATTTCCCCAATTTTGTTCGTGTTCGTCTCAATATTCCGCACGAACTCTATGGTTCACACGGCGGCGGGAATACATCACGAAAGCCGTGCATTGAGCTCGAGACCATCCTCTCTCGGGATACCTTGATATCGAAGCAAAATAGATTGAAAACGAAGAATGAAAGAACGAGTCGAGCGACGTACCCTCCTGATTAGGGGTTAGGTTATAAACAGTATGTCAGTTATGTATTATATTTCTGATTGTAACAATTCAATGTATTTACATCACATTCTCTACTTTACATTTCTAGACGGTATGTTATTTACCACATGTTTTCCATCAATGATTTAATTTAGTTATATCTCATTTCATTTAGCTGGTGAGCACACCATTATTGTAAAATTTATCATTTCGTTGTTTCATATTTGATTCATTACAGACTGTGAGTCCCTTTTCATCATTTACAGCATAGTAACAGTGATCTAATAAGATTATAGAAGGTACATTTTATCTCACAGACAATGCTGATAACTGCCTACTAATGATGAATATTTTATATTTTTACTAGGAGGTGAATATTATATTGGTTGTCTTGTGTTCATTCTTGTATTTATTGATTATTCCATAATCTAAAGGCTGTAAGTTGTTCTTGCAACAATAATTATGCAAAGCTAATATTTGCTTATACCATTATTTAATTACCTGCAGGATGTAAGATTTTTATTTTTATTATGGAAAATCTTTAATATCTGATCTCTAATCTGATTATTCTTGGTCTGTGAGTGTTTATCCTTTGATAACATTCTGATCATATCTCATCTTCATTTATAGGAGGTCAATCTCATTTTTTTTCATTATAATATTCATATTATTTATCATCATCAGATTGTTCACAACCAGACAGTATGCATATTTATTCAATTATCTTTTTATGTTATAACATTTTATTCTTTAGTCCAATATGGATCTGGATCAATGTTCCATTCTGCACCTTGATAATATGGTACATTCATTATGTGTTTCACTCAGTATCAAAGTTAAATTGAAGACTATAGACCACTCTTGATTCAAGGAAGCAGACTCTCCTAGCTAGTATTGGTAGTTTTTTCTCTGTTTGACAGATTCTGGCTAAACAATATCATTGCTGATAGATATACTGCTTATTCTGGATCATTCTTTCTATCTGTTCCATCAAAAGAGATCCTTGTGCACTACAATCTGCTGCTGAAAAGTACAAGATCTCCAACATACCTACAAAGGTGAAATCAGTTATGGAGGAAGCTTTCAATGAATATGAAGCATTATCCAAGATTGAGAAGATTGTGAGAAAATCTTGAATGTTGTTCTTCAAAATCGGATGAGTATGTAAAGCATTTCATATGTTTGTTGTTTTTATTTCATAACCAACTACATTTGAAGCAATTGAATGAAATCCTTCTCATGACAGTCAGAACAACTGGATATCAGAAACAAAAGTTGATGGAACAAAAAAAAAAAGGAAAATAATTTTAATAACAAAAAAACCATAGAAATGTGTCAAGCCTTGCAGTTACTATTATCAATGTTTGTATAGAGACATACAGAAAAAATGCTGTAAAATAGATCATGATGTGATGTCTAGAGGATGTGTTTCATATGTAAAGTAGTTCAAATTCTGAGATTTACTTACTCAGGAGAGATATAGACAGCAGCCAAAAGAACAGAAAAGATTGCCCCCAAATTTCAAAAACTTGAACTAGGATCACCAATGAATTCAAAAGAGAGAGTCATGTGGAAGATCACCTGTGTTGCGAACCTCGTTCCCAACCTAGCTTTTCTTGCTAGTCTCGCCTTGCTTGCGTCTACCCTCTGACATTCCCCCTTCTAGTCTTCTCCTTTGTCTTCACCGACCGAGTACTTATTGACCGGTCACGTGACTTGCACGTGATCGTGGGACTTACCATTTCCCTTTATAGTTATATCCGATCGGGCCTTCATCTTCATCGCCAGCCCGATCCGATCTCCCGATCCATCGCCGATTGATCTCGTATCTTGATAGATCCCGATCGTATCTCGGACTTACTTCATTTATCTATA
>JBBPOS010000649.1:0-14047 GCA_038091575.1 Leccinum subgranulosum
CACACCACGTTTATTGGCTTCTCGTACAGCCTTTACTTATTCTCAATATAGCTATAGTGTACCATAGAGACCGGCCCTAAGCTGGTCCGTGCACATGTACTAGTAGTATATAATATATTGGCCAGAGGAACCAGACTCCCCAGTCTTGTTCTTCTCGGCACTGGATCTCAACCTCCTGCTGTGAATCGAGCACCTCTCAGTCTCCCCTCATTCTTGAGATCTAGTGTGCGGTAACCCATAAACCCGCAGAACGACACATAGGCAAGTAAACCCGTACTTGCATCCCCTACTTACCCTTTTGCCTCCATCTCGAGGCTTGCCGCATAGCGTCGTTCTCACAGTTAGGGACCTTGCTGGGGGCACCTGGAGAGCTGTCGGACCTGGACAGTCCTGGCCAGCGCTGTCCATCTGAGGGCTGGTTTGCTGATGCTGTCACCCATCACGTGAATATACATAACCGTGTGTGCAATATGTGTCAGAGAATATAGTACAACTCCTCTGCTGAGGAAGCCCGATCGAATAAATCCCTTAAATGTTCGTGCAATGGGGATCGTCATGCAAACCTCTGGATCCTTGATTCAGGTGCTTCTATGCACTTTACTCCAGAGAGATCCAACTTTATTGAATATGCTAAATTAAGCAAGGAGGATATGATCCCAGTCAAAACCGCTGGTCAAATGGTCTACGTCATAGGAATAGGCAAATGCCTTATCAGATGGGAACATCAAGGAAAATCTCACATATTCGAGATTGGTCATGTTGGCCACCTTCCCCATTCTGGAGTACAACTGGTATCCATGGGAGGATTACTCGCACATGGTGCTACAGTCTCTGGCAATCATCGCCACCTAACTTTACAATATGGAGATGGAAGTGTTTTTGCAACCTTCCTTCCAGGACGCATTGCACCTGGAATGTACACCATTGAAGCACTACCCCTAGAAGGTGCTAGCTTCACCAAAAATATAACCTACGACATCCTCCATTGACGATTTGGACACCCATCAAAAGACGTGATAAAACATGCCAAAAAGCATACAGACGGGATCCCTGATTCTATTCAAATCCCCTCTCAGGACACAATATGTCCAGGCTGCGCCCTAGGCAAAATGCCAAATAGGAGTTATCCTCCCACCAATCGATGTGCTAAAGCACCCTTTGAGTTGATCCATTCGGATCTTAAATCCTTCCCCATCGAATTTTATCACAAGTTTCGATATGTCATTGTATTTTACGATAATTTCTCATCAAATGCATGGACAATCCCTCTGAAGAAAAAGAGTGATGCTATCAAAGCAACTACCAATTGGCTGATGTATGTTGCCAACAGCCACAGCTCACATGTCAAATCATGGATGTCCGATGCAGGGGGAGAATATAAATTGAAGCAATTTGATGATCTTGTTGAACGCTTAGCGTAATCTAGCGCACGATAGCGCTTACCGCTTTAGCCCGATGTGTATCCACCCCTATAGCATATCAGATGCATGACCTTATGTCATGTGATATGTAGTTGCAGCTCCGCTTTAAACTCCGCTCCTACGTATATATAGGCAGCCCTTATGGCGCTACTAATATAACGCTTTTCCCTCCCACTCTCGTGTGACCACCAAAGCAACTACCCAGGTAAGCAGTAGTGTTCCACTCTGCCATTTATATGCCTGCTCGTCAGATCTTCTCCGATCAATGGGAATCGAGGTTCATACCTCAGCTCCACACACTCCTCAACAAAATGGCTGAGCCAAAAGGTTTATACAGACCATGATGGATAAATCAGAGGCAATGCGCCACAAGGCATGCATCCCTGATAGTTGGTGGGAATTCTCAATTGCACATGCAGTACACATATATAATCGTACACCAAAGTGAAACAATAATTGGAAAACCACTTACAAGTTGATCTATGGATTCACCCCTAGCATCATACATCTCTGCATCTTCGGATGTGTGGCATATGTCTTCATCCCTGCCGAAACTCGAAAGGACAAGCTCGCTCCTAAATCTGAGCTCATGGTGTACCTGGGTATTGCCCCAGATAACATGATCAAAGGAGTAAACTGCATATTTATGCGATCCCCCAACAATGTGATCTTCACATCACCACATGCATTGTTTGATGAAACATGCTTCCTTAAATGTTCAAGCTCTAAAGCTCAACCGGCAGCCAAAAAGGCGCCTACAATGTCATCCCATCCAGAGGACATTCACATCCCTGACAATCTTACTGATGACAATTTTGCACCATCCTCACCACCTCCACTTCCACAAACTCTGCCTCCTGGACCTCCTACTCCGATGCCTCCTGCACCAAAGAAACAGCAGAGAGCATCTGGTCCGCCCCTCCTCCCAGCAGTTCCCAGACAATCTGAACGACTTTGTCGCGTGCCAAACAGGCCAGACAATGTATTCAGTGATGACCGACACCCAGTCTCAGTGGAACAGGACATAAATTGTCCCAGTCGATGGAGAGACATGGTCCAACCAGGACCTTCTCGTCAAATGCATGGCAATCTCCCTGATTCACCTGCTCCTCTTGCCTCATCTAACTCAGATAGCAAAGCAGAAGTGGAACAGCTAAGTCATGAAGGGGGAGCAGGATTAGCCACATTTCTTATGACGAAGGCAATACCTCAAGAGGCATATACTGCAGAACAAAAGCCTCTATGCGAATGGACATTCAAGGACATAGAAACCCTTCCGCTTGATCAGCAAAAGGAGTAGAAAACTGCGTGTCAAAATGAACTTGACATATTGAAGAAACGCAATGTCTTTGAAATAGTGGACCTCCCAAGGGGAAGGAAAGTTATATCAAACAGATGGGTTTTCAATGTAAAACCCTGCGTGTCAAAATGAACTTGACATATTGAAGAAACGCAATGTCTTTGAAATAGTGGACCTCCCAAGGGGAAGGAAAGTTATATCAAACAGATGGGTTTTCAATGTAAAACCCGATGGTCGCAAATTAGCCCGCCTTGTGGCTAAGGGCTTCTCCCAAGTCGAAGGAATAGACTTCAACCATATATTCTCACTGGTCGTGTGATTCAAAACAGTGCACTTAATGCTAGCACTCGCCGCCCTAGAAAACTGGCATATCGAGCACTTGATATTAGAAGCGCCTATTTATATGGCAAGCTCACTGAAAAGATTTATATGGCTCAATCCCATGGCTTTACAATTCCTGGAAAAGAGCATAAAGTGCTCCGCTTACTGCGTGCCCTATATGGCCTAAAACAGGCAGGATTAGCCTGGTGGGAAACTCTAAATGAGTCCATGAAAGAACTAGGCTTCGAAAGGTTAAAATCCGATGCCGGAATATTCCTTTATAGGAAGAAAGGCACAACAATAGTTGTAGCTGTCATTTACGTGGACAACTCAATGTTCTGTGGCCCCACAAAGGCCATAGTCAACAAGATTAAAGGCGCTTTCATGTGCAAATGGGAATGCAGAGACCTGAAGGAGGCTAAAGCCTTTTTCAATATGAGAATCAAACAAGACGGCCATAAAATCTTAATTGATCAATGCGCTTATCTTGACAAGATACTCGAATGATTCGGTATGATGAATGCCAGATCTGCACCCACACCTCTCCCATAGGGGTATTATCCACCTGCTTACAATGGACCAGTTGACATTGAACTAAAGTCAAAATTCCAACAAGTAATTGGTTCCCTGTTGTACCTAATACTCGGAACATGCCCTGATGTTGCCTATGCTGTGACTGCACTCTCAAAACATGCAGCATGACCTTCTCATGAACACCTTGATCGTGCACTTTATATATGCTGATACTTACTTGGGACTAGACACTACTCCCTTGTTTTCAATGGTGATTCACAAGCTGGTCTTATAGCATTCACCGATTCAGATTGGGCATCAGATCCCATCACACGCCGATCCCAGACATGCTGGTTTTTGAAACTAGCAAATGGCATCTTCAGTTGGCAATCACGCCATCAAGAGAGAGCAGCTCACTCCTCTACTGAAGCAGAATATGTTGCCCTGTCAGATTGTAGCAAGCAGGTGATCTGGATCTGATATCTGTGGAGATAACCAAGGATCCATCTTCATGGCCTCGAACCCTGTTACTGAAAAACGTAGCAAACATGTTGACATTCATTGGCATGCCATCAGGGATTTTGTTCATGAAAAGAAAATTGAACTATTCTTTGTTGAAGAAGCTGTCAATCCAGCCGACATGCTCACAAAGAATCTTGGTCATATCAAACTCGACCAATTCCGAAAATATGTTGAATTAATATTCCATGATCAAGCACAAGAATAGGTGCTCATTACTATATACTACTTGTGCTCAAAGAGGCAGCAAAGTATGGGGGAGTGTTGAACGAGCACTACCTAGTAGCTCTGAATGCTTTATGATTATATAATAACGACTTAGTTTGTAGTAGATTACATAATCTTTCTTTGTCATATATAAGATTCAGACCCAGCATCTGAGTTCAAATAACATCTTGTTCTCTTACCACTACATTTGATAACATCAATCCACTGACACCTGGTGAGTACCAGATTCCTTGTCCCTCAGGAGTCTACGGTTTCTACAAGGATGAGGACAGGCATGCATCATTGTCAATGTCATTCATGGTGGTGGTGGCTCATCACGGTTGTGACACATGCCATGTCTTCATCAGCATCGTCAGTGCCACACCCATGGGAGCGCTCATACCAGCAGGTATACCTATACTATTCCCTATGTAATGGTTGTTCTCATTGTCATCACTTCAACATTTGTTATCAACATTGTGCATGAATAAGTGGGATGACATTGGTGTTGTCGCTATGTGGACACATCTCTGAACTTCTCCTTTACATAAATTGTGTGTAGTATATATAAATAGATCATGCATGCGCAAGCCAAAAAAAATGTGCAGATTTCATGTAAAATCAGATGATTTTCACACAAGGGAATGATTTTATTTAGCATGCCAGGCAAAAAAACATACAGGATTTTTTGTGCAGATCTTCTGCCATACAATAACTCTTTGGCCTGAGCATAGAAATGTGTACATGTAGAAGAAAGGAAATGAATTTGTACCTGAGTCATGTGATATGTACAAATTCATTATGGCTACAACAAGTGTGGGGGAGAGTACTAGTGAGTTGTGCTAAGGGGGAATGTAGGCGGCAGCGCGCAGTGCTGTTCGGCTCCAGACAAATATGGGCTGAGAGTGAGCTGCTTTCCCGCACAGTAGTTGTCCCGGTGTGATGACGCATGCAGCAAACACCACAGGCCCGGACACTAGGAGGAAGATGAGACAGGTACTACTTACTGGGTATCACCTGACCAGTGGTAGAGTGAATTGTAGGAACGACTCATATAGCACAGGAGTTGCTTGCATGTATAGCACAAGGATTTGCGCATGTTGCCAGAGGTATTTCAAGAAGGCATCGCTCACCCAGTGCCCCTTGACCTTGACCACGTTGAAAGGTACATTTTGAAGGAGGTACTTTAGGGTCAATCTGATGCAGATACCATGTCCCTGTATCAGCACATGTCCTGCTTCTTTGAGGACTAAGAAAAGGGTATTGAGGAACTTTGATTTGGTGAGAGGTTTGTGGGTTTTTCTATTGTGATAGGCGAAAAAAGGGCCATCATGTGGGGGGGAGTTAATGGCTAGATGGTTGGATAGGGCAGTGCGAGGGTCCAAGGGGCTGGTTTGCCAAGCCCAAGAGATGTCCTGGCCTTGGGGGGCGGACTTGGTTTTAGGGAGGTGAAAGTTGGTCATTTCATTTCCTTGGTGGTCGCATATGATGTGCACGTCACTGGGCTTGATGTGCATCGCTGGGTCGAACACTTTGAGGTTCAGGATAGTGAGTTTGCCTATGCGCGCCGTGGTATAGCACACTGTTGTAAGACATACAAAGATGGCGGCATGGAGTGGCTGCGCTAAGTCTAGGCAATCCCAGATGGCCAATAGTATTTGGGTGGTGTAGGGTTCTCATGGGGGCCTTTGGAGTAAGGAGAAGCAAGGGTAGTGGCCACTTTGAGGAGCACATCGGTCTTGGTCTCATGCAGGGACTATTTTAAGCTGTGGATGGTGTGCCATGTATGAACACCAGCAAGATAGTTTGAGATGGCACTTGCTGAGTAGGATCCAGTGAGGGCCAAGATGAATGCTGATATGATGGAGGGATCGGCTGGGGTCCGGTGGACCTTGGGAATATGGTGCTTGTCACAGAAGGTGTGGAAGGCGAGTAGACAAGTGCCATATGTCTCTTTCATGCTAGGCGCCCACGTGTCAGTGAGAACCTCATAGATGCACTCAATGTCCTTGCAGGTTAGCAGGAAGTTGGAGTCGCTGACTGAGTGTATTTTCACTGGGGTCCAGACAAAAAGATGTTCCTTCGCCTTGTATGGTGGGCAAAGGGGGAAAGAGGAGGGTCTGTGAAGGGGAAGGGAGGGCAGGCGATTGCTGGGGCTGCTGGTGGGAAGTGAGCCACCCATGTTTGAGTCAAGTGTGCAGAAGATGGAGGAGCTGAGTTGGATGTGGAGACCTGCAGGGTGGGAGTAGTCACGGAGGAAGGGCTTGAGCTCGAGGGGAATGGTTGGGTTAGGCAACAAGAGATGTGTGGGAGGATAAAAACCTTGTGAGGGAGGGTCAGCGGGGTTGGATTTGCTGGGGACATACTAGTACCGGATGAGGAGCTGACAGCGAGTGTCCTATAGAATAGGGTGCAGTTGCTTGAAGACAACATTGATTGCTTTGCTGTGACTGTGGCCATTGGCCCAGGCTTTGACAATGCTGATGTTGTCTCCATAAACCTTGAAATGTAGCCTGGTGGCTCCTGTAGTGGGGACAGTTCAAACAAGAAGCTCAAGGCTAATGCATTCAGCCCACCTGATTTTGTGGCCATCCATTTGCCAGCCTGGGGTGAGCATCCAGGTGGGCTACCTCAGGCTGTCGCCAATTGTGATTCCAATGCCCACTCAAGTGCTTGCATCTGAGAAAGCGAGCAGATCGAGGACAGGTTGAAGGATAGGGATATGAAGGACCAGGGGGGTAGAGAGGAGAGGAGAGGAGAGTTCTCCGCCAGAAGAGGTTGTCAGGGGTGTCACAAGGGGGGGTTTTGGATTTGAACAGGTTGTCACCATAGATCCTGAGCATGGCCTCGAGGTTTGGCATGTATGCCCATCCTGCTGGGAATATTAGGGACATATGAAGAAGCTTACTGTGGAGCTTCTGAACTTCTGCGAGGACATACATGCATTTGAATTGCTATTCCAGGATTGCAGCGAGGTACTTTACCCATTTCATCTTGGTAAGCGCAACCGTGTAGTTGTTCAGGTTCCAGATCAGCCTAATGAAGGTGGGTACTGTGGGAAAAGGGATGTCTTTCAAGGCCTCCCAGGGAATTCTGAGTTGGTTGGTTACACAGTTGATGTCCTCAATGTCATAGCAGAATTGCCAGTCATGGGGAGATCTGGGGTATGTCAGCGCGAGGTCTCGAAGTTCAAAGCTGACATCCTCGTCAAACTCTTTGATCTCATTGTCGGGAAGTTTCACCCTGGTGAACCACAATCAACCTTTTCGGGCAGTGAAACCATCATTTATGGCTATGGATGCAGCGAGTTCTGACTGCAAGTGGTTATATGGTGTCAGATGTTCTCGCTTGATGTGGAAAAATATGTGGTCATCGACCCATCTCGCGATGGGTCCAATGCCATTGAATCTCATGATATCAGCACCTGCTGCACCTATCATTCTGTATACTCTGCCTGATGGGGAAAACCCAAAGCAGAAGGATGTATCAATAGCAAATTTATTTTTGCCGAGTCAAACTATGAGGAAGGGCCATTGCAAAGGATGTGATGGAATAGTCCAGTATGCTTCTGCCATATCTTGAATAGCAGCTTCCGATCCTGGTAGAAGACGTGCAATGAGGTTAGAGATGATTTGAAAGGTGCTATAATAGGCTGGGAATAGGTTTGGGTCCACTCTATCATTAACTAATAAAATGAGGGATGACACAGGGTTGTGTGGGAAGGATAAGTTTTGTATGAGACAGAATTTACCTAGTTTACCCAGTTTAGGGACTAGCAATAGGGGGGCAGTTTGAAAGGGGCCAAAGGCATCCTCAACTTCAGCTTGGCTGAAAGGAGCTATGTACCGACCCTGGAGCTTTTCTTTATTTATTATTTCATCAAATATGACAGTGTGCTCCTTGATGGAGGGATCATTTGGAGGTATAAAAGATGTGCACGGATTCACAAGACCAACAGAAAAGCTGGAATGCAGGCCATCCGGGATGGAAGGATATCTATTTAGTAGGCCCGCTGTTAAAATGATCATTATTCGTGTACTCTTACACAACAATTATTGTACAGTCTAGAACTTGTCTAGACTTTTCATTTACACTTATGTAATATAGATCAGATGTAGATAAGAGCTCTATACACTATTGGCTATATCTTTGCTTACTGATCATGATGAGTTTCTTATGCTATTGGCTAGAACTTCTTACATGATCTTTTGGAATATTCTTTGAACATTCCATACCATAATATGTACAAATACATACTCATGTATATAAGGCTTTAGGCCTCTCACTAAATAATCAGTTTGCTTTACAACTAACTGTATTGTGAATTTTGTCTTAGTCTTGATATCTTTGATCTCAAATCCCTAGTGAGTTTTCTACTAGAGAAACCCTTTCTATATTAAATTAGTATCTTCTACACTGCACTATTAGAATATCCAAATAGGATTTCTAAACCTGTAGTGCGAAGCCACCATTCCCAGGTGTCAGGAATGTATGGGGTGAGCACCTTTAGCTGTCTTCTGAGCTTTAGGGCACGTCTGGGCTCTGTGTTCGGAGTTACCACAACCAGAACACTCATGAAGAGCCTGAGTGGTGAAGTGATGGAAGTGGTGGAGTGACGGAGGCGACAGCCAAAGGGGCATTGCCAGTCAATGCATATGGGTTGGCCCTTGGAGTTGTTGAGGGTCCCATTGGCATCTTTTGTGCAGTGAGTAGGGGTGCTGTTCCAGAGCGCCTTGGCAATGCAGGCACAAATACTGTGGGTGAAATGCCCAAGGCATTTTCAACAGGTGGAGCATGCACTTTTGCCAGGTTTGATGTTGTGAGGATGGGATTTGGGAGACAGGGAACAAGAGGGTGGCTGCCTCAAGTCGCCCTTGCATTGATACCTTGACGACCGCACAGAGGGTCTCTGTGGGTTTGATCATGATGCATCCAGGGAGATCAAATGCAACCTGTACTTTCAGTCAGGTTTAGCATTGTGGTACGTCCAGTTGTACATGCCAGGACAGGTTTGTGCACTTTGGGACTCCTGCTTGCTCATGAAATAGAGCATTTGAGGGGAGATAAGCGGTGCATGGGGGAGCGGGAGTAGGGACACCATGGGAAATGGGTCAGCGCGAGTGCAGCATAGCCACCATTGCACAATGATGGTGCATGAGTGACCAATGGGGAGCAGGGTTGTGATTGTGACAAGTGCGTGAGTGAAATAGGTATGGGAGCAGGAGTGTGATGACACAATGAAGGTGAACAATCATGAAAGAGCATGAGAAAAGAAAGGGAAAAATTATGATTAGCATTTGGCATGATACTTATAGGGTAAAGGGTACTTGCCTGGGACTTGGTCTGCTGCTCATTGAAGGCTCTGACTTCATCTAAGATGGAGCTCAGCAAGCGGCTATTGATGACAGCAATATCATAACCTCTGCCTGCTTTGAGTTTGCAGTGCCAGTCATGTCGCACGTGGGAGGCATACATGAGGACAGTTTTCTGCCCCAGTGGGACCTGGTGAAGCAGGTGCATTTCTAAGTACCAGAAGAATTTTGAGAGCGAGTCCAGGTTTTCTTGCAGCCAGTTGGCTTTCTTGGTGAAGTCGAGGAAAGAGTTCTGGCTTGTAGGAAGTTGACAAGTGAGAGATCGTGGTTGGGGAGGACGTTCTTGGATGCACGAACAGACACGATGGAGTGAACCGTCAGGTGCTCACTGGTCTTGGCGATGCCAAGAGTGTCGTCAGCCTGCGACTTGTTTCAATATTTCGCTGCATCCATACAACCTGGGAGCGAGAAGTACCATGGCTCCATGTAGTCGAAAGTACTTAACTTCTGGAGGGCATACTGAGAGGGGGGAAGTGACAAGATGTCGGGTGTGGCAGTGCTGGGGGTGAACATGTTCATCTTGGGTTTCTTCTTATCTGCCTATTTGAGGGTGCATTGAGCTTCCTTGGCAGCTTCCTGCTCTTCTATCTGTAGTTGTTGTTGGCATACTTGCTCCTCTTTATGACTCAGAGCTTCGCGCTGCTCAACTGCTTTGCATGCAGTCCAGGTGGTTACATGTCTCTCATGACCTGCCTGCTAGATGATGGTGAGGTGCTCAATGACTTGATCATTGTCCTCGTGGTTGGCTACCCAGAGGGCATTGCAGATGGCAGTGTGGTCATTGTCAGCAAAGTCTAGGACTTCTTCCAAGTTGGGGTTTGCCATGACAAAAGAGATGACTAGAAGGGAGAGATGAAGGAATAGAACAACAAGGGCCAAAGCAAGAAGTAAGGACAAGTAAGGACAGTGTGTTCTAAAAAGATGAAAAGAGATGAGGCAGATTGTCCAAGAGATTGACAATACAACACCAAAGCCAAGGTGAAGGTGAAAAAGAAAAAGCAGTGGCAGCATTTTCCTTTTGCACGGCCAAAGACAATGTTCTGGTACAGTACTTGTGCCTCATTATATAACAGAATGCCACACAAAGTCTACAAAGACAAAAATAAGGCAAGTTAGTAACTGAGTCACAGACAGCAACACTAGACTTACTAACCAACCATACCAACCATACCAACCATAATGCAAAGTTGATAAAAGAAAAGTTTAGCTAAATTAATCACTGAATAAAGAAGAGCAGTAATACACTTACCAAATAAACAACAAATAGTAGTATGTAGTAGTGGATGATGAAATGTAATAGAATGAAAGTGTTGTGGTGTTGAAGTGTTATGGTGTTGAAGAGAGATGGTAGTGGTTGAGGGAAGAGAGAGTATGGGAATTAAAATTGAAAAGTACTGGCTTTAAATACCTGGTGGCTGCTGACTTCAAAATTTATAATTTGTAAGCAACACAACACACATAAGGCAAATTATGTCAGCAAAACAACACAAATTCTGCTAAGTCTTTCTGCTACATTGCTTGATATATTTGGCTATATGTTGCTACAGATGACCAGGCACACCAACCAGACACATCTGATCCATGGTTTGATGCCACTGAATAATATGTAGTGGGATTGGATAGCTTCCATCTGAGCCATGGATCATGCAGATCAGACATCATGCCAGTCTGGCACACCAAGCACTAAAACATAACTAAGGAAGAGGAGCCATTGTCAGAGGGAATCCAACAAGAACAAAACTAGTTTGTTCCCTTTGTTATGACTGGCCTGGATAAGGTCAGTAGAAGACTCAAAGGATAAAGAGACTGAGGACTAAGAGAAGATCAAGTCTTTGTATCAAAGGACAAGAGTTTGAGAATTACTAAGAGACGATGGAGCACACACTCATAGGACTTAGAAGACAAAGAGTAACAAGAACAAGTGATATTTCAAGTAGCTCTAGCTGAATGGTGACAAACAAACAAGTTGTTTAAATACTACGAGATGGAAGGCAAAGGAATCACATAGAAGGTGTGTGTCATCCACAGTATATCGAGATAGCAAGTCTCGATTGTGGGGTGCAGTACCCTTCTAAGGGAACTAAGAGAACAGTGAGAGATACTCACTGTATAGTCCTGAGATAACGAACAAGGTTGAAGGTAGTTGTGAGAGTAAATACTTGAGCAAATAGCTTATGTGAGAGTAAGATGGAAGAATGAGTAGAAGACTCATTTTTCTCCTAGAGCGATAGTTCCAGGTTTATATATGATACAGAGATGTTTGTATCTATATATGTATTCTCCTATAAAAGGGAAATAGAGATAGAACTCTATAGAAGGTCATGGAAAGATGACAAAGATTTGAGTCATCCACAGTAAGATACTGCTATCATCCAATGGTGTTAAAGCCTTATCTAAGTGATGAGTAATATGCATAGCGTAAGTAAAGATAAGAAAGATAAGAGATAGTGAGTCATATATGTAAGTCACAACTGAGTCATAACTGAGTCACACTAGGTAACTAGTCAGTAACGTTAGTGAAACACTACTAGGAATCATGGTATGGAAACAAAATGAATCCATGATTCTCAACACAGTATGGATGAGTCAGGAAGCTGCAGAGGAAAGCAACCCAATCCAATAAGGAGTATAAGACAAGTGGAGGGTTGAATGTATAGGATGGGGAAATCCAACCAGAACAAGACTAGCTTGTTCAGTTGCTGCATTCAAGTATTTATACTACTGGTACATGTGCACAGACCAGCTTAGGGCTGGTCAGAATAAGCTGTGTTTAAGAATATGGTAAGTGTCCACAATAAGTGCTATGAAGATAAAGGTACAGGTCATGGGATGCTGACTAAGCATGTTATGTGACTAAGAAAGTGAATATTGATGAAGAGGAAAAGTGCTTATGTAAGTGGTCATGTGACTTCAAAAGTGAGAAAAATAAGGATTTGTAACAGCTGATGGCTATGAAATAGTAGCCTGACTCTGGAGGTGTCTAAGACAATCTGGTCATAGTCTGGTGCATTGGTGATGTGTAGAACAGTGAAGGAAAGCTCCATAGTCACGGTGAGCTATGAGGCATGGAGGAATAGTCAGAAAGTACTAGGTGGCTAGGGATGAGCGTGGGTATACCCCGGGGTATCAGCATCCATACCCACACCCATACCCCAGTATATACCCATACCCACAAGGTGGGTATGGGTTTTCTCACGGGTTGGCAAAAAACGACCCATGGGTCAACCCATTGTGGGTTGACCCACGGGTTCTCGTGTGACGACTCACAAGCGATCAAGATAATTAAATTGAAATAAAACTACAAAGTAATTCTATCCCATCCGTCCTCCAACTCCTGCTCCTCGTTTAGCTCCGGCAGCTCTGCAGCAGCCTTCAAATCATCCGCTTTCACCAGGTTCAATAGACTCCAGGAGCCGAGACACACGAGAGCGCGTGTGGACTGTGTCGACAGTCTCGAACGCACGTGTGTAAGGATCAGACGCCCACGGCTAAAGAGCCGTTCGACATCAATTGATGTTGCTATTAAAAAAAGCAATTAGTATGCGAGCAAAAAAAAATTATAAAGTACTAGATACCAGGAATACTGAGGTAGTCTAATGCCATTCGAGAGAGGCGCGGGTAGCTTATGCGCCGCTCGTACCACCACATAAGAGGGTCAGTGACGTGCTCTACATCTGCCATTAAATACCTGTCTAACTCCCCCCGCAAATCGGCTGATTTAGGAGGCGCCAGCGAGGACATGCTGTCGAACATGTTATCGTGCTATGATTTAGATTATCGTGTCAGTGCACGTCTAAATACATAGATTATGATACTAACCGCAGGGTTCTCCAATTCCTCGAGATCGGTGTCGTGATTCTCTTCCGTAGCGTATGCAGACTCGAACCGTTCACGAACAAGTCGTTCTGCAGTTTGAATCCATGCTTCCTCCCATTTCGCCAGTCGAAAGTAATTTAACTTGTGGCGAGGATGTAGAACTAGTGCCGAATCATTAAGAAAGTTGTTTTATGAGTGATCGAAACCTACCCATGGCGATACGATAAACCTCCGAGCTGTCCGTCAACGAATAATAGTGGTTGAGGGTACGCTTTGCCATGGCGACACCGGCGCGGATAGAACGGGAGAGCGAGGAGTCGCTAGCATACTTGCGGAGTTGTTCGTCGACGAGATCCATGGCCGGGATCACCGTAGCAAGGTTGGGCGTCGACCTCGAAAAGAAAGCAGTGGCGTCTTTTAGGACCTTTCCGAGCACAGCCGGTTAGCAAAGACACAGCCGCGACACGTGCAAAACGCACCTTGAGCACCTTGCGTAGGTCGTTCAGCATTTGCCACTCATCCTCAGCTAACTCGCACTGTCTCAACCCCATTTCCTTCTTCTGGGTAATTGTATCGAT
>JBBPOS010000650.1:0-13987 GCA_038091575.1 Leccinum subgranulosum
AATAGGCCAGCAATGATATACCTGTATGCTGCGCCGGACATGATATGAATGATATGCAGAGGTATCGAAACACGGACTACCACTGATGTTCAAGGCTTCTTGAATTGTTCCTAGGACCCTGTGCAACGAATCGTAAATGCTGCGGAGATCGAGACAACATGAACCGTACCATAAAATTGCTACCTAAAGGGGCTGCAGCATGGCGCAGAATGTGTGCAAACTTTTAACTTACGAGGCTCTTGGTGCGTAACGGATCATTAACAAAACTGGAAAGGCGGATATAATGATCACCTGGAAAGGATAACAGAAGTTTGGTGCCTCACTGGACATAATAGAAGAATCTAGTGGGGGCCCGAGGGAAAGCAAGCCATATCAATCATTGGCGCCGCAGCAACACTGCCAGTGGACGACAACTATCACTCACGTTTGCATGCATGCTACACCGTAGAGAGCGGTAGATATGACGATACCAAAGTACAACGCCCCATACAAAAAGGCAACGGAGTCATCAGACATGACCCGTCACAGTCGTGATTCAGCCTTGTTAGAGTCGACGAGGATAGGTGTGTCAAGAGCGGATTCAACAGTCAATTCATGTTATATCTGGAATAATCGCCTACTTACTTTAATACCGTTGTAACTTGCGGCGCATCAAAATCCGATGACTTGCAGTGCAAAAGTAACAGCAATTTCGGAGCAATTCCCAGACCGGCTATGTGGCAAAGGCCGGTCATGTATCGAGCTTCTTGCGGAACGCGGTTGATTCGAATTTCGGACTGCAGCTTTAATTCCCAACCTTGTCTGAGCACGTATTGAACATGTTTCATGTAGGTCAGGAGTTGAACATCTGAGACATGTCATTGTGAGAATTGAACTGGAAACGATGACGTCAGACAGCACGCCAGTGACGCAATGCCTTTGCACGTCGTGTAAGCTCAAGATACTAAGAATCGACGACGACTACATTGGGTCGAATGAAAAGCGTATTAAACTCCCATCCATGCGAGTTCCTACGCATGGAAGATGAAAGATTGGCGAAACTTGATAAGTTAACGAGATGAAGCTTGAAGCCCAGTGAAAACCCTCTATGCTCGATTCTGATCTCACATGTTACTTTATGTATTTACTAATATTTATGTGACCATATCTGCGCCTATCTGATCACCTGAGTCTGGTTGAGTTGAACGTATCGATGCCACTTAGAAATGCCAACCGACGATGGCAATTTGGCAAGGACTATGTGTGCATCCGGCAACGACAACCTGCTAGCACATGCCAACTACAGTACAACATGTTGGCAAGACTGCGCGGCAGTCTCCACGGCCCGTCTTCCTCCGCCCTTCCTCCGAGTCGACCATGGACGCATATACTCAAACTACAACTATGGGTATCCCCGTCCCATTTCTTCCGCTGCATCATTTCATCGTCATCCCAAACAGGCTCGTTCAGAAGAAGAGAAGAAACGCACACAAGATGCGAAGCTCCACGGTTTAGACCGACCTATTCCCCGCAGATCCAGAGGTAATGTGTCTCGTCGACGGGATAATCGACGGGATATGTTCATCCAATGCAAGTGCATGCGTTTAGATTGGTCTATCTATCATCATGAGTTTAAAGGTAAGTACACTTCGATATTAGAGGACGTTGTCCGGGACTCCATCGGCGTCATCCAAGACCCTTCGTCTGTTGCATCCCTTCCATCGGTGTCGTTGAAGAACCCTTAGCTGCCACACGGCTCACACACCCAGTGACTCAAGGAAGCACCCAGCGTTCTCCGTCACCAATTCTGTCCCCCATGGACCGCTTGGACTTGAAATCACTCGCTCCGACTCGGACCCCTTCCTCAGTGTCCGATGAACACACACCGCTCAACTTATTGCGGCTACAGCAAGTCTTTTAGATGCATTACCAGATTCTCCACCAGAAATCCCAACTCCGGAGGTTCCTCGCATCGAATGGCGACTCCGAGTCGGAGCCCTCAACGGACTAAACCCACAACACCCGTTGCAGTCGATCTACTGCAAGTTTTATATTCTTTCATTTTACTAACTTATATCAACAGTACGCACTCGAGAAGAAATCGGTGGTGTTGCGACTCCCTATAGCGCAGCGTTTGTTATGTAATCGTTTTCCACGGGGACAGTACTGGTGGCGTAGTGACCCAATTGCCAATGCCAACTGCCAGTGATTCAGAGCTAGGCTTGGCCACAAGATTCAAATGACATGGTGAGAAAGAGAGATCAAATAAACTGGTTTTTGGGATCACATCTTCTCCGAGTTTTGAGTACAGAACAGAATGGACCATCAGGCCCTGGGCCAAGAACTCGGTTTTGTATATCTAGCACTGCTACCATGACCCGCCATCTACAACTTTCAGATTCCGAATCAAGCTCTCGGTTGAACGTTGAGCCTAGAAGTTGGCAGACACCATCCATCAAACAGCCTGCAGTAACTTGAAGCTTCGCCTTGAGCGCTTGAGCCTCGTACCGTAATCGCCACAACCTTTGATGATGGCATCAATCATAATTTTTACCTAAATCATTTGATCATAGTGGCAGTTCGTACCCTACATTAAAAGTCAATGCTGGTAAGTCCTTGCTTTGGTTTCTGTCGATTCTCATATGTTCGGAATACTCTTCACAATCTTCGCGATGTCTGTCTTGACAGCCGTAACGGCTGAGCCGGTCTGGAAAACAAACAGGACAATCATACCACTCACTAAACACGCGTCGCTGTCACGGTTGAACACCGTAAATTTAAATGCACTTTACGCGCACGTGGAATCAGTCGACAGGTACGTCATATTAACTGAGGTTGCATGCGCTAAGGGATCATTTTTATAGCAAGATTCTGCGTGGCCTCCAAATTTACGAGAAAAACACGGGAATTCCGCACCCCCTTGCTGTGAATGGGATTGAGCCTTTGAAATCAAAGCGTGCCCGGGGCGGTGCTGCCGCCAGCTTGAAGAATTCTATCTATTCTATCTGGTACACCACCATCTGGATTGGTACTCCTGCTAGACCTTTTACCGGTAGGTTCAAGTCCATGCAATACATGACGACCCTGATCTCCCCTACAGTCCAAATCGACACGGGTATTAGGTCGGGGCTTTCTGTCAAACCCACGCAGTTTATTTGCTGAATTTTACAGCGATCTCTTCATACCAGGGTCTAGCTGTTGGAATTGCAAAGGCCACACGAAATGGGACCCCAAATCATCCCAAACCTCAACTGATGAGACTTTGGCATTCAAAATCAACTTTGGAAGCGGAGCCACCGTCTCTGGTGAACAGTACATTGATAATGTCACCATTACTGGCCTCACTGTATGTTCTGTATGCTTTATGAATGCCATCGTTTTTGACCGGCAGGGTATAGGCAGACTATCAGGCCATCGGTGTTGCGACAACATACTCCCCTGAATTGGCAGTCGATGAATTCCCCCCAGATGGCTCATTGGGAATGGCGTTCCAGTCAATCTCGACGTATCCTGATAGCCCCCTATTCGAAACGCTCGTCGATGAAAGAAAGGTGGAAGAGCCTGTATTTTCCATGAAGCTCACTTCCACTGGAGGCGAATTGTACCTCGGTGGATCCAACATAAACCTGTACACAGGTGTCATCACTTATACCGATGTCACTGTGGTGGTGAGCTGGAATGTCGAGTGGATGTGGATATTACATGACTGATTGTGGCCATACAGGGATTCTGGCAGGTGAACATTGCGAGAATTCAATGCAACCGCCAAACAATCCTGATAAATGTACCTGCCATCATCGACACTGGTGCAAACGTTATCATTGGTGATATATTGAGGGTTCACGATCTACACACAAGTCTTGGTGGTAAGAGCGTCGGGCGTGGATATTACAGTTGTAAGTATCAGTCCAGTTCTAATTTGGTCTTTCGTTTCTGAAACGACCTCCTGTAGTCCCATGCAACAAGTTCCCGACGATAAGTCTCGCATTTGGCGGTATTAGCGGTAGGATGTTTCGGATCCTTCCATCTCTCCTCAATCTGGGAGCGGTTTCGGATGGATCGCTTCAATGTTTCAGCGGCATTGTCAGTCGCGGAGGACAGGGACGCAGTGAGTTTCGCTAACCATAATTTCCGGGAGTTCCACTGCCCTATGTTAACCCGTCCTCAGAACACTGGACTATCGGGGGCGCCTTCCTAATGAGTGTCTATACGGTATTCGATTTCGGCAACAAACGAGTTGGATTTGCGGACCTTGCCACCTGATCGTTGCGACGTAGTATATTTGGCATGTCCTTCCGAAGGGCTACCATGAGTCACCTGTCTTGTCATGTTTCACATTCACAGGCTCATGCAATGACGCCAAGCCACGACATCAATGTGATCATGATCAATAAGTAAAGTACATTACAACTGAATTCATTCCGCTTACACACACATCACCCCTGCCATGACAGACGTCCGTGACCCAACCCCAAGACGAAGCCGTTGATCCACAGAGCCCCGCTGATCCATCATCCCCATGTACGTATAGAAGTATTTACCTGCATAATTGGATGGCGCGACGTCCGCTTGAACGAAAACGGCAATCTTGCTGTCTCTATCGAGGACGTGATCGGATTCCGGCCCGGACTGGGACTCAGGATCACGCGCCTGCTCCAGAGCCCCTCCGCATGTGAGAGATTGCAGACGCTGAACGATGCCGCGCACGAGCGACCGTCCGATTCCTCTACGTTGATACGCTGGAAGAACGCCGAGCGTGAGAAGGGTGACTTGGGGTCGGGGGATTTCGGAACATGATTCTTCTGGGTTCTTCCGATCCACACGGTCATTTCTTAGGCATTCACCAGATGACCCCCGTGCTGAGAGACTCGTTGCTGCAGAAGCAAAGCCAACCACAGTTGCGTCGTGGTCCGTCGCCACCAAGCAGAGCTGTTTCGGGTTAACTAAGAGTTGGATGAAGAATGCCGCTGGATAAGAGACAGGCAGGAGTTTGCGCTAAGGATACCGGTGAGACGAAAGCGAAGGCAAAAGAACAATGCTTCTTACATGCAGCGCCCGCACTTGTGGGAGGTCAGATGCTTTCATGATACGCAAAACCACGCCTTTGGGCGGGGAGGTTGGTCGGGCGACATGTCCGCTGGGGCACATCGTGGAAGTGAGAGAACGATCTGTTGGCATGCAGAATGGAGATGTGCTTTGCTTCCAAACCAGTGCAATTCGCAGACTGAGACGGGCTTACCCGGTTAAACAATGAGTACCTTGGGCCATGAGTGCATGCTCATAAAGTTCACTATATGGTATAGTTCGGAGTCAAAGCTTAATCGATTACAATCGGCCCGGGTCATTGTGATGTTGGCCACGAGTAGTGTCGACGACATGGAGTCTGTACGAGTGCTGACGTAACTTCAAGTTGTAGTATCGACCTCGAACACATATCAGCAACCTGCAGCGACAATCTACCTCATTTTCCAATCAAAGTCTTTAATCTGTTTCTCTAGATAGGGCCACTGAGATGGCAGTTCCGCTCTAGTACCTTCCAGTTCAAGCCCCGCCGTTCAATGACTCATTCACTGCCTTGACAACAGAATCGACGACGCAACCAGTCCTGCAGTCGTTGGTTCAGTGGGGCAGCCTCATATATGCTATGACGTACCTCTGGCAGTTGCGGCGGGACGGGATAACCACAGCAGCTGCTGTAGTTGCGCTGCAGTACAACGCGAAAGCGAAGAGCGAAATTGTGAAGCACATGATGGTAACACATTGGAACGATGGCACGGTGCGTCCAGACAAGATATTCCACCGGTCAGAGGGGTCAGAGGAAGATGAACAATAGGCGCATTACTGTGTCTCCTCCTGGGAAGGGCACAGAACCCAGCGGAATGTCTATAGATCACTCACTTGTCACACATCACTGTTCCCTGGTGTCCCATGATCTATCTAGAGAAATCATCATGAACCAATTGACAGAGATCCGGAGGGGGAGGAGTAGGTTGGATAAAGGAGAGGTAATACGTATATGAACTCGGTTCGTGCTTGTTCGAGTCGATGAGAAATCGCGAAGCGGCTCTGAGTGGTCTGCGCAACCCATGTCGCATACTTGCAGTGTGGTTGGTGCACATCGTTCCAAGCGGTCGTAAGAACAGTCCCGAGGAAGGTTGTACCTTCTTCAAGTTTCGACCGAAGAGGTTCCGGCTCCGACCACGCTTCGTTCACTTTCATTCAAAATCAATCCGCAGGATATATGCCCTTCTTCAAGAGACGACCAAAAATGAAGGAAGGGGGAATGTGGCTCAGAGATTTTTGGGACCGGTGAACGTTCCGTGGGAATCCTGTAGGTATGCTGCGCCGCACAGCCGCGTGCACCCGGCGGCGTAACATTCGTATCTTATTTTAAATTTGAATAACTTGGGAACTAGGAATCGATCGGGCAAAACAGATATCTTTTAGTACTAGCCCACATCATATCCTGATCATCATGATCACTACGTCGAACCTGCCAGTGAGGTTCAATTACATCGATCTGAGCACCGACTCCCGCGATACCTTGGCATCGCTGATCGAGCTGCTCACCCCACACGTACCATACAGCCTTCCCATTCTGGGATCCATTCTCAACGCGTGTCCTCGCTCCAGCGCACTACAAAGCGTAAACCCATCCAAGGTCTCGCTCTGGTCGACCGTACCCATACCTCTTCGTCACGGTCCCGACGCCATCTCGACCACAGACGATCATGACCATGATGCGTTGTTCTCGATCATCACCTTCTCCCATCTGAACCATCAATTCTATTTTTTCTGCTCAGGCGAGTCACGAGGCGATGGCAGCGGTGACCCGGGCCCACAGAAGGTCCAGGGCGCCGATGAAACACATGTCAGGAAGGTGTTTGAGAGCCTCCTCGATATCGTATCGGAAGCGCATACCTCCGTCCTGTCCTTTGATGGCGTGCCGACGCGCCGAGCCCCCACCGAGCCACCCGAGATCCTCATCACTGCTGTCCACGCGAGGTGGGCGGCCGCGCTCGCGCCGCTGTCGAGGGTCCAGGTTTCCAGCTTGCGGTACGTCTATCCGCCGCGTGGCACCGGCGCACTGGCACTGGTACGCAATGACCAAAACAAGCGTCTGTCGTTCAAGACGATCCACCAGCAGACGCAAAGAGGTGGCTGCGCTACCATTGGCGACCAGTCCAAGTCCAAATCCATCTTGGAGATGGAAATGGAGATACCAGGGATGGAGGTATCAGATATCAGGGAGTCTGACTTGGCGTTTGTACGCGCTTCCACGACTGTGCCGCGTTCCGACGAGTACAACTTGTCGCGAGCACCCTATTCGGTGTGCATCCGCGAGAAAACGGAGACGGGGGATGGGAGACGACCTGTCGCATGTGTACTCATGCATTGCGATGGCAGCATCGGAGCGCTGCACGTGGATCAGAAGTACCGGCGCCAGGGTCTCGGGTTGTGGATCATCCATGCGTTGATGAAGAAGATGGACTCCAGCATGGATCAGGGTAGGCAGGAGTTGATCTTGGGCTATGGTCAGGATCTGGGCGGAGGGGCATTAGGGTGGAACTGGATGGACACCGATTCGCATAATGAGGCGGGGAATCGGCTATTCACGTCCGTCGTTGGGAAAGAGAACATGTGGGAAACTCATTGGACTTACATGCCTGTCCACGGGCCAAGTACATAACATGAACTCCGTTTGAGATGTTTGTCTGATCTCGAATCGTCCATCGAATATGCCCAACGCACAGGTATAAATTAACCAGAATGAATGAAATAATAAGATACCAACCTCACAGTACATTACAAACTACATGAACGAGTACAGTACGCTAATAAATATATGTATAAATCAATAATTCGACTTCCTCGGCCTAAACGTCCAAATTTCGATCACCATCTGCCCTGACCTCTTACACATGATCGCACACGTCCCTCCCTTACAAGCCACCTTCCACACGCTCTCACATGGCTCAGTCAAATCTCTGACAAACCTGCTGTTATGAGTTTCGTACATCCGTACACGTCCATCGTTGCCACCGGTAACGAGGAAGTTCGAGTCAAACTGAAGAGAAGTGACGGAAGAGTCGTGGGCGGCGATGCGCTGCGGAGAGATGTAGTTGTGGAGGTCGAATGTAATGACACGTCCATCGGATCCGCCGGTAGCGACAAGGCCAGTCCTAGGGCAAAGCTGTAATTGACATACCAGGGCTGTATGCGCTTGCAATAACGCAACACATTGCCTGTAATAAACCATTAACTTCCGAGATAATATGATATGAGATCGACAAACCCTGTCATAGCATCCCATACACGGACGGTTGTATCCATTCCTCCAGAAACAACGCGAATACCATCGAACGCGACCGAATATATTTCTTGCTCGTGGCCGATGAGGACATATAAACACTCCCCTGTGTCTACGTTCCATATCTAGAATGGCACATCCATCAGAACGCACAGATACAGAACAATGGAACATACTCGGCAAGTCGCGTCATAACTCCCACTGACCACCCTGTTTCCACAGACATCGAGACATCGAACACTATTGGAATGACCTTCAAGTGTTCGAAGCATTCGTCCTTTCTGTATATCCCAAACTCGAACTGTTGTATCACGAGACCCAGTCACGGCAATTGGACGGTTGTGTAACACACGGGCACACCTAATGGTCGCGTTGTGGCCTCTTAGAATATATATACAATGGCTGTGGGAAGCCATGATCAGCCTCGGTAGATCCAGTAACTGTGTTTATACCCAGATACCACGTCCCAGACCCGCAGATTCTTGTCACAACCAGCACTGACGACGATTGGGTTGGGTTGACCCCAGCCTTCCGAGGTGCAACACAAATCACTTGGTTTCCCGGGACTCTCAGACAATTGTGGCGCTCGTGCCCGCCTCTTCTTCGGCATGTCGAGCCCCAATGCACGACGGTACTTCGCGTGTACGTAGCCGTTCGTTAGAGGTGCATTGGTAATCCGTGATGCCGCTAACTCTTGACTAAGTGCCATGGTATCGATCCCGGGTTCGTCCCAAAAACCGCCGCGACTGACGAGGTGCACTGCCCATACACCTTGATCATGACCCAAGAGTGTGCGACATAAAACACCGGTTTTGGCACTGTAAATGTGGACCTTTGAACTGGCACAACCGACAACGATGCGATCAGAGTCCAACGCCACGGATGTAACAACACCACCATCAGGCGTCGAGATGGGCATGCGGTGCGAACGCAGGAGATGTCCTCCTCTTTGCATGTTGGACACTCGATACGATGTTAATGTGTAGTTAGTTTAGAAAAGGTGGTTGCGCTTACTTATGACGTAGGAGTATCGAAAACGTTTCCGATACGATGGCGAAGGGTTGTTGACCGCTTTGTGGCTGAATGACCGTCTCCATGTTGATAGAGGAGATTGTTCTTGTCGTTTCAAACTTTCTTCCGCAGTGAGGGCCTGAAGTGCTGGGTCCATCGGATGAGGAGGGAATGAGTCTATCTCTCTGGAGCATTCTCCGACAATTTCTTCTTCACCTTCAATGTCTTCGGCGTTGACCATGTCCACGTTAAAGCGATAAGCATCGCACATCGATTTCCAAAGCCATTCGTCTTGAGCGAGGTCATTCCATCGTTTGGAAACTTGGCCAATTCTGGAAAGAGTTCTCGGGTCGTCTATGAAGCTAAGGATATGTAATGCTATCTCTGGTGGGAGTTCCGTGAGGAAATCGCGTCTGAGCATGGGGGTGATGGATTGTGAAATGAATAGAAGCTCAGAAGGGGTGCAGTCATTCAAGATAGCCATAAGATACCGTTTACGAGAAACAGGGCCCAAGGCAATGAGGTTTGCAAACTCGATGCGGGACAGATGTGCGGGATCGAAGTACGCCGAGTGGGCTCTAGAGAGGAGGAACGCATCTGCGAAGAGGGAGCTGGTCGGGCCAGGCGATGGTGCAGGTGTGGGAGGAGAGGCAGCAGGCATGTACACGGCGGTAGAGGGCGACTTGCCTCCGCTCACGTGGCGACGGTGATCGTTTGTACGTGACTGCAACCCTCTCTGGATCGTCCTCGCGGTGATATCGTCCCTCGTGTCTTGCGAGTATACTGGCGAGCTCGTGGAAGTCATCCAGGCTGTCGACGTAGGCGGCGCCTAGGGAAAGCTCAATGCAAGATGGGAAGAAATTTCCTTTCTTGGATGTAATGACCAGCTTCGACCAAAGTCAGAATCGCTTTCACGTTTCTTTCTTCCTGCCACTTCATCCCATTGAGTTCGAGAACAATGTTGCGACCTGCTCACACCTCAAGCCACTACATGATATTACGCAAACTGATGTCATCATCCCATCGCCTTTCAAAAAAACATTTTTAGCATGCTACGCTCCCGACGATCAGGTGGCAAGGTCCGCAAATATAACCCGTTCGTTGCCGAAATGGAATTCCGTATAGACACTCGTTAGGAAGACGCCTCCGATAGTCCAGTGTACTGGGGATTGGGACAGGTTAGTAAGATGGAGTACTGTAAAACCACATGGATACCCTCTTCATCGCTGACAATACTGCTGAAGCAGTCGAGCGAACCATTCAAAACCGCATTGAGGTGAGGTATCCCCGAAGGTGAAGCTTATGTTCGGGAACCTGTTGCATGGAACTACAGGAGGTCGATGTAAACGAAACATCAAATTGAAACTGGGCTGGTATTCACAACTGTAGAATCCACGCCCGACGCTCTTACCGCCAAGTTTTGTGTATAGATCGTGAACCTCCATTGATCACCAACAAAATAGCTTGCACCAGTGTCGATGATGGCAGGTACGTCTGTCAGGAGTATTTCGCCGTTGCCTTCCATTATCGCAATGTTCACCTGCCAGAATCCCCAAAATCAATCATGTAATTTCCGTGTCCACTCGACATTCCAGCTCACTACCACAAGTGACCTCGGTACAAGTGACATCACCTGTGTACAGGTCTGTCTTGGATCCCCGAGGTACAACTTGCCTCTACTAGTACTGAGCTTGATGGAAAATACAGGTTCTTCCATCTTTCCTTCATTGACGAGCGAATTCATCGACTTCAATTTCAGGAGAGTATGTTGTTGCAGCACCGATAGTCTGATGGTCTGCCTATACGCCGGTCAAAAATGATGACATCCATAAAGCCTACAGAGCATACAGTAAAATGATCCCTTTGGGTATGCAACATCAGACGTACGCCACGGTACTTGTGGAGAGTTTGAACATGTGTCAAGTGTGACTAAACACATCAGCCTTCAACAACGACGGAAGTTAGTTAGGTATGATCATGCTGTTGGTTTTCCAATCCAACTCAGCCACTGGCAATGCGGCATTCAAGACAATCGTCGCAACGATTGACGTAAAGATTCTGAAGCGCATTCCCAACGCATGGAGATGAGAGAAGGGAGGAACAAACATTACAACAACTGCAGACCGTCCGATTCATCGCCGGTTTACCGACTCGACCCAGAGCTAAATTGATTTGATTGTAGATACGGCGTGTCTAATACTACCGGGTTGTTTCGCTTTAGAACTTGTAGCAACATCCTCAAGCGATATCTCACTCAAATCAGAGATGCTGTGGCCCTAATCTGCAAACTCGGTTATCCTGCACTCCTGCCAGGTTGATAGCAACTTTTCGGAGAATACCATAAAGAGAGAACCGTTCTCTGCACTAGGTGGAGATAACACGGATAGGTTTTCGGTACTTGAGCCCCAGCCAAAAGTGACAAGAGGCTGGTAGAGGCTGGTAGAGGCTGGTCGTACCAGCCAAAGTTTAACAGCCAATTTCTCGCTGAGCCTCTACCAGCCTCTATGGAGAATCCGACCATTTTCAGTCAATTTCAGCCTCCTCGACCAACCTCTATGGGCCACTATTGAAAATAGAGGGTGATCTAGGGTGATCTAGGTCAAACGAGGGCTCGCGAGCCTCATGTATTCGCTACAGCAGGGCGTGATAATAACCATAATACACGATATGCATCAATAACGATAATGCTACTGGAAGGGAACAGGCAAATAGAGTACTTGTACAAGTTGGATCGTCCAGGGAAAGCATGCGAGTGAAAATGTGGCTGAGTTGAAGTGATAGCAAGCAAAAAGCAGGGGGATATCTAGTCCTCGTCAGGGTCGTCTTCGGCGGGAATGAGCTTGCTTGCGCCGGCGCCAGCTTTCTTCTTGGCAGCCTTTACATTGTTCGAATGTTTCTTGTATTCCTAGACTCGAATGAGAGGCACGAACTTGGTAGAACAGCAGCTATCATACCTCCAACAACGGATCCTTGTTTGTTTCCATTGCCGCCCATATGTAGTGATGGGTGGGGCCAGGCTTCAAGCCCTGAGCCGAGCCAAGCTTAGCCGACTTAGGCTGGGCTGAGCCGGGCCTTTCTCGGGAGCTCCACTGGCCTAGGGCTCAAGCTCTCATTTCCTCTATACCCTGTTGAAACAATCATATTCATTTAGTCACATGATTGTTTAGTCATCAGTCTAGAACTTACTTCTAGACTATTCTTTCATTTTCTATGATGACTCATTAGTATTACTCATACTTATCCTGCTTACTGATCAGCTGACTGATCATGACTCATATACCTTACAAAGCATGACTCAGAATGACTCATTGCTGACAGATCATGTAAAGAGTCTCTTATGCTATTGGCTAGAACCTTTACATAATCTTCTATGATATTCTATATACCGTAACATGTACAAACAGTCATGTAGTATATAAGAGGGACTATAGCGTCCCTTCAATCTAACTCGTTTTCTATACAAGTTCTTCCTTAACACTCATCACTCTATATCAAACTCTCAAGTTACTTCATAGCAAGCTATTCCATTTCCCTAGTAAGTTTCCTACTAGAGACTTCCCTTTTATTCCTCTTGGAAGATCCTATTTGGATCTATATCCCCTCGGCTGCGCACATAGGAGTTGTATAACTTCTATACTGGGTTGACACTGCTGAGAGATTAGTACGGCAACGATTCGAAAATTCGTATGCTAGTAACACTACTGACTTCGAGGCACCAAACTCTGATATCGAGGTGCTCGAAGACCAACCGGTGCGTATTAAATGCTGCAAAAACATTCTGCCAGTGCTAACAAATGAACAGAAATCTAGTAACATGTTTGACCAGATGCCTGCCCTGGTGCCTCCGAAACTAAAAGACGGCCGTAACGAATTAGATAGGTATCTACGGGCTGATGTAGAGCACATCACAGACGCGCTTGCCTGGTGGTACGAGCGTCGTGCGGTGTATCCGTGCCTCTCACGGATGGCCCTTGATTACTTGAGTATTCCAGGTAGGTATATCTGTGCTATGTATTTTCTTTTTGCTCATATATCCCTCGAGCGGCTTTTTAGCCGTGGACGTCTTGTGCTCTCCCACGTTCGTTCGGGGTTGTCGGTCCACTCTACTCGTGCACTCTTATGTCTCGGCTCGTGGTTCCAACAGAAGCTTGTCAGGGCAGAGGACTTGAAAGGGGTGGGTGACCTTCCAGAGATGAAGGAGGAACAGAAGCTGGAGTCGGGTTGGGACAACATTTGTATTTTGTAGTGCTGTATAAATTGTGACCCATGGGTATACCCACTGCGGGTCTACCCACGGGTTGATTTGTCATGACCCATGATGAAACCCACACCCACTTGGTGGGTATGGGTATGTCGGCGGGTATGGGTGTGGGTAATACCCAAGATACCCCAGGATATACCCACGCTATGCCCTACTAATGGGCCATCGCCGTTATCATCTCCATGGTCCAAATCAGGTCTATCCATGTCATCGTCGAATGGGCCATCGCGGCCGTTATCATCTCCATGGTCCAAATCAGGTCTATTCATGTCATCGTCGAATGGGCCATCGCCGTTATCGCCCGCCGGGGGATGGAAATCAGACTGATCCCCGCCCGGCACCTAAGTTATATCTAGAACGTGATCGGGTGAGTATACATAGTATTACATACCTCGTCATCCATGCGCTGTCGTTGTGTAGGTCGT
>JBBPOS010000651.1:0-13982 GCA_038091575.1 Leccinum subgranulosum
TGCTCAACTGAAACAGTCTCCTCTTCAATGGAGTCCCTCCGGCCACTTTTCTCATGCTCGGTGTAAGGAGGCTCGGACCCCTTTTTGGCTGACGTGAATGTCATTTCACTGAGGTTGTTCTCGCAGACAAAACGGTTAATAAGCACCTTGTGATTCCATCTTGTTTCTGTGAAGGTTGGGACAGTGAAGGGGCAGGCACTGGACAGTGGAAAGAAGAATGTGAGAATGTTGGCGACTTCGCCGCAATGACTTGGGCGGTGGCGGCCGACCGTTTTCCGTATTTTTAGTTTGCACAGCCCAAGGTATATTCTGTAAAGGAAGAACTCACAGTGCTTTGACGTTAATCAGTTCAAAAGGGCCTTGGCCAAAAACGACGACAAAAAGAAACGATATCAACAGATCGAAATAGACTCCATTCTCTAGTATACGCACCCAGAAACCGCTACCGCGTGATCCCCATCTTCAAAAACGCCCCAACGATCCCACCTCGCCATACCGCCCCAGATTATCTCTTCTTCGAAAGAATATACTTGAGCGTGTCCCGGAAATGTCGCTGGATCATGTCCGGAGACGTGACACGTTCAATTCAGTGCGATGGGTGCAGGTATGAAGCTGAAGACGAGGGTGTGGTGATGGTGTCGATGGAGGTTGTGATGGGTTCCACAAACGAGACGATGAATTTTCGGGCAACCTGCGACAGTATCGGAAACTCGTCAGCATCAAGAGGATGTAGGGAGAAGATGGACACACAGAAAGTGCCCCATGATCAAAGTAATACAGATATTGACCGAGCGTGTCACAGTATATCTGAACAGTGACGATCTCCTCCGTCGCCGAATGCGCGATCCGCAACAACTTTTGCAAACATTCCAATGCGCGTTTGCTGTCTTGGTGCGGGTACTGCCGACAACCCGTCAGTCACGATCGATAACGCAGACCGATACTTACCGCCTTGGCATCCTCCCCATCCTCCTTTTCCTTGCCCCCTTCCTTGCCTTCCCCTTGCCTTGCCTCCCCCTCTCCTTCCACCTCCACCGCAGACTCCTGCCACCACAAATGACCTACAGCATGTACCGCCGTCGCCCGATGCAGTTTCTTCAACTTGTCCCATGTTCTCAACTCTCTCGACCCAAGAAATCTACAGACGCACCTCAAACTACACCCCCAACGACTCAGCCCTGAACAGATGCACCATCTGCGCTACCCATCCCATCTCTTCCTCCTCCACATACGGCCCCTGTCTCCGTATCTCCTTCACGTCCTTTACCGACCAACCACCGACGGCGCGACCGTGTTCATTTTTCTATGAAATTCGTGAACACGACCGAGATCGAGTATTGGAAGGACTCGGACCCTTGAGGAATCAGACTGGGTCAGCAAATGGATGACGCAACGCGGCGAGGACTTACCCGGAATAGGTCCCGCAGAGATAGTTCGTAGAAAGAGCTCTTCATGATTTTGTTAACATACATATCAAAGATGGACGAGGTAGCGGCGTCATAGATGGTATCGGTGCCGGCGGTGGTACTACGGCGATGAGCTCAGCTGTACGCGTGAACTTACCTAATCATCGCGTCCTTGCTCCAGTCCAACCAAACTGCCCGGCCAGTCACCTCCTCGCCGCATCCAAGACGGCGTGCAACGACTGCCGTATGCTCTCGGCACAACGAGAGTATACGACGGTCGCCGCACGTCGCTACCTCCCTCGTTTTCCTCGTCCTCGCTTCCCCTACGTTACCCCCCCCTGTGCTACAGACGTACGCGTGCGGCGCACCACCTCGCTTGCTCACTGACTCGCCCGCCCCTCGCCCTCTCCCGCCCTCGTTCTCGCACATCACCGTCATTCGTGATGCGCTTGCTCGCCCACTTCACCCATGACACGCATACACAAGGGTACGCCTGACTGCCCCCCACGACAACGAACACAGGAACCGAGCGCACAAACGCGCACGCAAACACATGGACGCCTGGTACGCGATGACGACATTACAATCGAACTTCAATTTCCTACGAGAACAGTCAGTCACAATCCAACACATGGATCCACGCGTCTCACGGCGACCCTTGAGAAAGTAGGTCGCGCTATATAACTCATTTGCATCCGCAAATTGGTGGCTCTCCTTTGCATTGTACGCACGCAGCCCTTTCACGCGATGTCGGGACGAACATGTCGTTGTCAGGCATACTCAAGGTACCCATTTCAAGGCATGTGCCCGTAACTCAGTTTTTGACCGCCGATGCCACAGATGACACAGAAATCTGAGGTAAACTACGGTCAACTTAACTCTTCATATGGCAATCTATACATCGCAAAACTTGTCTACGGCGGCACAACGCATCGAGTCGAGACGATCCGCCGACTCTAATGGCGAAATCTCAGGTTCCATCTCATTTGTACTCGCTATCATCAACGATTTGGTCCGTGTCGGTCATTTCTGCAGATTGCAGACATAAACGTCTTCGTCCACATCACCAGACACCCGCACGTTCGATACTAATCGCAAAGAGCAAATGTATGCGAAGAGACATATCAAATACACAAGTACGAGGCAACCATACAACGATACAAACTCAGGAATGGATTAGACACCAATATGTACATACAGAATCCGCTGATCGAGCGGAATAATACCAACCAATGAATTCATCGTCCTCTGCAGCGCCAACGCCGCTCGAGTGTGATCCAGCCGACCACATCCATCCAGCATATTCTCGTAAAACTTGGTCGTGATCTTGTTCGTATCTGCGTCGTCTACCGCCCACATCGTCCCAATCACTGACCGGAACCCTGCAAACTGCATCGCCGACGCCAAGTGGATTACCTCGTCTGGACTCTCCTCGTCTCCGACCGTCGTATGACAAGCAGACAGGTAGGCAAACTCTGCGTTCTCTAATTTGCATCCCATGATCCGTTCCACAGTAAAACGGTCGTCGTAGAGACTGAATGCAGAGTCAAAGGGTTGCTTCCTGTTTGGGATACCGTGGCAGGCAAAGTGGACCCACTCGCTCGTCTTCAGCTCCTTCGAGACTTGGGAAATACTCGATTCGGGACCATCAAGGCGCGTGAGCGTGGCGAGACCCTGAATACGCTCAGCGATGATGGTCAGCTCGCTGCCAACCGAGAAAAGTTCGCTTTCGCCTTTGGCGTTCGCCTGACCCACTGCAAGGAAACGTTTCCCCTCGTGTATTGCAGTCGTCGCCGATGGATGATTGCGTCTCGCACGGATGAGGGCAGTCAACGTGGGAGTATAAGACGAGATGTACAAATGGGAAAAACCCAGTTGGCCGTTCCGATACGGATTGGCCGCGTGCAATGGCAGAAGGCAGAACTCGGCAGTGGGACACCACCAGATACGTGAGCCGGGTGGAACTGTCGTCTGAAGTAAATCAGCAATGGGCGAGACGACCTCGTCCCAAAGGATTCTCAGGAAGCAAGCAAGATCTCTCCCCACGTCCATTGTCTTTGCATCCAAAGTCAAGGACTGGAGGTCCGATGACAGGTCCTCAACACGGGATTTCGTGATTGTCAATGGGATATGAACGGGATCTGTTGCAGGAAAGACAACGAGTGCATCGCACGTATACTTGCTAGCATTTACGATGATCACAGGTCCCCCACTGGCAGCGTGCTGGAGTTCTGAGAACGAAGGGGGGAGAAGGAATCTGGAGAGTCCGGGTAATGTGCGAATTTGAGTAATGGCGGATTGCAGATCAACATTAAGACCGCACAGCTTGTTGTGCTGATCTGGACCTTGTGTGTAAATTGTATCGTGTATTTCTGATGAGAGTCGAGTAAACTTGTCTGCAAGGGATTGTCCTTCCTCGCACGATGCAATGACATCTGAGAGAGGGGAACGGAGACGAGCAATTTGGCTCCAGAATACACCGCGACCTTGTTCGAGAAGCTCGACCGCCTCTTTGACACGTTGATTGCGGAGACAAGCAGAAAAAGCATCGATTGCTAGGGATGAAGCGAGGTCCTTGAAACTCTGGAGACGATGGGGTAGGGATGGTAAGATAGCGAGATGCTGAACAAGTAGTCGAAGAGATGTGTCGTATGCGAGAAGGACTGTGGGATGGTGGAAATCCTCAGCGTCCGTGATCCATTGCTTCGCTGCAGAGAGATCGATTGGTGAGAGTGTTTGTGAGATATTTGACAACTCGGTGTAGAGACTGAATAGATCCTCTTTGTCCTTCGACTCTCTCAACTGAATGAACCGAACACGGAGACAATCTGCATTGATACGTAATGACCGTGATCGGTCAAGATGGCCGGGTGGGCAAAGGTCGAGGGCTTGTCTCGCGAAGGTAATGGCCTCATCGAGGTTCATCATTCCTCCACGATCGCATAGATAGGTTGCGATATTGTTCAACGACGTTGATCGATGTGAGTGCCCTGACGGGAAAAGGTCAAGGGATTGTCTCCAGAGGATGATGGCCTCATTGAGATCCGTCGTGTCTCCAAGCCGGTCGTAACGCGAGGAGAGATAACCTGCGAGATTGTTCAACGATTTTGGTCGATGGGGGTGCCCTGATGGGCAAAGGTCGAGGAATTGTCTCCCGAGGATGATGGCCTCATTGAGGTCTGTCATGTCTCCAAGTAGGTCGTAACGAGTGAAGAGACATTTTGCGACATTATTCAACGACATTGGTCGATGCGCGTGCCCTGATGGACAAAGGTCGAGGGATCGTCTCCCGAGGATGACGGCCTCATGCAGATCCGCCGTGTCTCCAAGCCGGTCGTAACGAGTAGAGAGGTAGAGTGCGACATTGCCCAATGACGTTGATCGATCCGGGTGCCCTGACGGGCGAAGGTGGAGGGCTCGTCTCGCGAGGATGATAGCCTCATGGAGGTCCGTCATATCTCCAAGCCGGTTGTAACGGTTGGAAAGGTAGAGTGAGACGTTGTTCAACGACATTGATCGATGTGAGTGCCCTGACGGGCAAAGGTCGAGGGATTGTCTCCCGAGGATGATGGCCTCATTGAGATCCGTCATGTCTCCAAGCCGGTCGTAACGAGTAAAGAGATATTTTGCGACATTGATCAACGACAATGGTCGATGCGGGTGCCCTGATGGGCAAAGGTCTAGGGCTTGTCTGCCGAGGATGATGGCCTCATTGAGGTCCGTCATGTCTCCAAGCAGGTCATAACGAGAGGAGAGATAGCCTGCGACATTGCTCAACGACATTGGTCGACGCGGGTACCCTGATGGGCAAAGGTCGAGGGATCGTCTCCCGAGGATGATGGCCTCATTGAGATCCGTCGTGTCTCCAAGCCGGTGGTAACGTGTGGTGAGATATTTTGCGACATTGTTCAACGATATTGATCGATGCGGTTGCTCTGAGGAGCAGAGGTCTAGGGCTTGTCTGCCGAGGATGATAGCCTCATTGAGGTCCGTCATGTCTCCAAGCCGGTCGTAACGAAAGGAGAGATAGCCTGCGACATTGTTCAACGACATTGGTCGATCCGGGTGCCCTGACGGGCAAAGGTCGAGGGATCGTCTCCCGAGGACGATGGCCTCGTTCAGGTCCGTCATGTCTCCAAGCCGGTGGTAACGAGCGGTGAGATAATTTGCGACATTGTTCAACGACGTCGATCGTTCCGGGTGCCCTGACGGGTGAAGGGCGAGGGCTTGTCTCCCGAGGATGATGGCCTCATGGAGGTCCGTCATATCTCCAAGCCGGTCGTAACGAGAGGAGATACATTTTGCAACATTGTTCAACGACACTGGTCGATGCGGGTGACTTAAAGGGCAAAGGTCTAGGGCTTGTCTGCCGAGGATGATGGCCTCATTGAGGTCCGTCATGTCTCCAAGCCGGTTATAACGGTTGGAGAGATGGAGTGCGACATTGTTTAACGGCGTCGATCGTTCCGGGTGCCCTGACGGGTACAGGGCAAGGGCTTGTCTCCCGAGGATGATGGCCTCATGGAGGTCCGTCGTATCTCCAAGCCGGTCGTAACGAGAGGAGAGATAGCCTGCGACATTGTTCAACGACAATGGTCGACGCGGGTGCCCTGAAGGGCAAAGGTCCAGGGCCTGTCTGCCAAGGTTGATGGCCTCATTGAGGTCCGTCACATCTCCAAGCCGCTCATAACGAGTGCAGAAAATGTTTGCGAGATTGATTAACGACGTTGATCGATTTCGACCGGGGTGCCCTGCTGAGCAAAGCTCCAGTGCCTCTCTGCTATAGATAATTGCTTCCTCAATGTCCTCCACCGCTCCTAGATTGTTGTATCGACCCCACAGATGACCGGCAAGCTGATTGAGTGGGGTCCATCGCTGGTGGTGACCGGGTGGGCAATGGTCCAGTGCTTGGCGATCAAGGACGATTGCCTTGCTAATGTGATCCGTCCCGTCCCCTTGCTCAAACTTGGCGAACATTGACTTCGCTTGTGCAAGTATTTGATTGACTGAAACAGTCACCTCTCCAATGTAGTCCCTCTGGACCTCTTTCTCATGCTTGTTAAAACGAGACTTTGCTGTGACATTATGTCATTTCATTGCGGCTCTTCCCGACAACACAGTGAAATAAGCACCTTTTGATATCATGTTGTTTCACGGAGGGTTGGCACGGTGAGGGAAAGCCACTGGACGATGGAAAGAAGAAAATGAGAAACTTGGTACCTTTAACGCCGCAATGACTTGGGGCAACCTCCGAGTTGTTTCCGCATTCAAGTTCCGAGTCGTTGTCATGGCACCGTCACATCGAATAGAGTACCGCCATGAGGCTGTTGGCATACCTCCACCCAGCGTCTATACGTACCCAGCAACCGCTACCGCGTGATCCCCATCTTCAAAAACGCCCCAACGACTTCCACCCCGTCATACCGCCCTTGCTTGTCTGACGTCTTCGAATGAATATACTTGAGTGTGTTCCGGAAATGTCGCTGGATCATGTCCGGAGACGCGACACCTTCGATTCGTTGCGACGGGTGCAGGTACTGAGGTGATGGTGTCGATGGAGGTTGTGATGACAAGCGAGACGATGAACTTTGCAGCGACCTGCGACAATGTCGGAAACACGTCAGCATCAAGAGAGTAGAGTGAAGAGATACGCACAGCAAGTGCCCCGCGCTTAAAGTAATACAGATATTGATCGAGCGTGTCACAGTATATCTGAACAATGACAATCTCCGTCGCCGAATGTGCGATCCGCAACGACTTTTGCAGACATTCCACCACCCGGTTGCTGTCCTCGTGTGGGTACTAAGAATATGGACAACACGTCAGTTACGATCGACAAGCCACATGAGGCGACGGCGGTACATGTTGCCAGTCATTTGTGGTGGCAGAAGGCAGCGGTGGAGGTGGAAGGAGAGAGGGAGGGAGGGTAAGGGTAAGGCAAGGAGGGGGGCAAGGAAAAGGAGGATGGAGAGGGTGCCAAGGCGGTCAGTGCGACTCTGCGCGTTCGCGCTCTTCAACAACCTGGCCCCATGCAACTCAGCCTTGGTGATCAACGTGATCGCAGCCAGTTGCGCCCAGCTCTCCGAAATGGAGTCTTCGTACACCGAAAACGCTTGGACGTACAGGTCGTACGCCGGGTCTTCGAACCCAGAGCCGCATTCGGAGGCGATTTGAGCGGCGAGGAGGAATAGACGGAGGGCCAGCGAGGGAGAGTCAACTCGTGTCGCGAGGATGGAGGTGCATTCGCGGATAAACTTGAGGATGGTGGTCACTTTCGATTGCCAGTCATCTTCCTATTCGTCGTTGAGATTAGAAGACAAAAACAATGAATGAACAGAGGAAGTGCGATCTTACCAGATGTTCGCGAATCTTGTACCGTCGACAGAGCTTGATGCTCGAAGTGATGAGCGCAGGGAACGTATACTGTATCTGTTCGCCTGCAGCCTCAAAGTGCCGACGTGCGATTTGCAGCACCTGACGAGTGCGGTGCGTGAGTGAGTTCTCGACTCACTCAACCCACGAAATCTGACAACCCACCTGAAACTGCACCCCCAACGACTCAGCCCTACATAAATGCACCATTCGTGCTACCCGCCTCTACTCCTCCGCCATATCCTCCTTCTCCACCACATATGGACCTTGTCTCTCCTTCACGTCCTTTGCTGGCGCACCACCTAGTACGGCAGAAGCATCCGTCTGATCTGTGATCAACACGTGACACAGATCCAAAACTCCATCCACGTCCCCGGGTGTCTTGATCACGGTCTCGTTCTTGAGTACGCTCCAAACGACGCTGTGTGCGATCGAGTGGCGTGTTGAAAATAGCTGTTGTGTGAGGAGCGGGACGTAGCGCGGGATGGCGAGCAAAGTGAGCACGGATTGGTACGAGTTGATCGGGGCGACGAGCAGCGCTGCCTGATTCGCAGCCGTTTGTGGAGCATGCGGATCCGAGCTGCATGAAATCGGCGTCAGGAATAGACACACGGACGTGTATAGAAATAAAACGTACCTTTCCAAATACTCTTTGATTTTACCGTGCGCAAAGGCCAAAATCTGATCCACGTAGCAGCTAAGGGAGAGATTCGTGAGGGAGACCAAGAGCGCCGTGATGTCTTGTATTGACAAGTCTGGTCGAGCCTGCGAATGGTCAGAACCTCACTAATTCGTGTATATCTCGCCGTACGCACCTTGATGAGTTCAACGATTTGTTTCCAAAAGACCTCGAAGAGTTGGACATCCTCTGGTATGCCACGGAACTTTCTCACAGGCACATCATCCTTTTGACTTTTCCTTGACTTTTCCCTCTTCAGGCGAGACACCCATGTTCTTCTCCGACTCTTCCACCGCGCTATCCCAAGCATCTACGCCCTCGACCTTTTCGGCGTCCAGTTGGTTGTAAGCATGATTAGCCCTGTCTCTTGCCAGCCTGTCCCTTTCTGCTAGTCGCTTGGCGGCACCTTCTTCCTGTTTCTTTGTCTCCTCTGGGTCTTCGGTCTCCGCCTCGCGGGCGGCGTAGGCTGCCAGTCTGTCGATGAGCGCGATGATGATCAAGTTGATGTTGACTTTCGGGTGTAGCTGAGCGGTTGCGGATCAAAAGGGTCCCAGCGAATGGAGGTGGAACTTGTCCGTGAATACCTACAGAAGTCGTTAATCTGTTTCAGGATAGCATATACGTAGATACTCACCTGGATGACGATTCTCCTGTGCGATGACGTCTTTGCAGTTGACGACTTGATCCAGTATAGCTGGAAGTATGCTCTTCTGGTACAGATCGACGCCGTCGAGCTGGGAGAGACGGACGAGGTTGGTGCCGACGAGGATGCGGAGTTCGCGACGTTCCGTCTCGCGTTTCTCGCGGTTGCGCGAGTGACCTTCGTGCTGGAAACGAACCCAGGGCTTGTTCATTTCTATGAAATTCGTCAGCACGAACGCGATAGAGTCTTGCAGGGACCCTTGGGGATTAGGCTGGGACAGCAAACGAATGATACAACGCGGCATGAACTCACCCGGAATCGGTCCCGACGGGCAGGTCTGACCTCTTGGATAGTGTCGTAGAAAGAACCTGCTATGCGGTTCAATACGCATCTGCTCATTTCCATCCTGATTTTCTTGACAGGTGCGTGCGGGATACTGAGCCGACGGTGATCACGAGGTAGAGGTAGTTTGAGAGATGTCAGAGGGCGTCGAAGTTGGCCATGTCTTGCAACACCTGTGATTAGAGAAACTCAAGTGAGCTGGACGTGTGTACTCACAGAGCTCATAATATTGCTTCGGTGAGAGTGACGACGCGCGCAGTTCGGCGAGTATGGCTCCTCAGCGCGTCCATGATCTCGTCGTTGTACTACAAGCGGGACGTCAGCGATGTCCATGATGGCTCCGAGGGCGAATTCGGTGAGACGCACGAGATGACGCTTCATCTGGCCGACTGAATCTTTACGGTTTCCAGGGACTCGCTGAGAAGTTTTCCTTCTTGGACGACGGTGGTTGTGGTTGTGGTTATCGATGTCGTCGTGGTCACCGTGTTCGCACTCCGCGCATATACGCAGCAACCGTGGCTAGATAATAAAATTCACTGGTCGTAGCTACGAGAGGGCCGGCCATGCGATGGGGCGGAACTACGCCCATGTTTGTGCACGCTGTGATGATCAAGGTGTTTGGCGCAGGACAGCATGACAGAGTCCGACTCACTCCCTGTCGCACCGGTCAATTCACTCAACTCACCGCACAGCTCGCTTTGCTACTGGACGTGGTCGCTTTTGTATCACTCACTCCCCTCACCTAGAAAATTGAGCTCGACAACCGTCACGTCGTTCGCCCAAGACGGCGTGCAACGACTGCCGTATGCTCCCGGCACAACGAGAGTATACGACGGTCGCCGTACGTCGTTTCCTCCCTCCTCCCGCCTTCCCAACATGACCCCTCCGTGGACGTACGCGTGCGGGCGTACCTCACTTGCTCACGACCCACCCGCCCTCGCCCTCGAACATCACCGTCGTTCGTGACACCCTTGCTCGCCTACCCTCACCCACGACACACATACGCAAGGAGCAACGCCTGACTTCCCTCCCACGACGACGAACACAGAAACCGAGTGCACGCAAATACGTGGACACGTGGACCCTCGCACTCATCATGCCCCCGTCCTCGTACTTTCAACGTCCCACGGCAGCGACACCACGTTTTTGGAACGCCTGGTACCCGATGTCGACGTTACAGTCGCTCCGATCAGCCAATTCCTTCCCATGTGAACTCTAACCCCACTCCCAGCACGACGATTATGGACGACAAGATGGGTTCAACTTACCCGTCGTTCATCCCAACCGCCATTTAACGTTACAGTGAGCATTTTTTCAATGGCTCGAGACATGTCGTATATAGTGGTTGCTCACGCGCTCACAGTACAGACTCTGGCTCTCCAAGTCTATCGCTCCCATTTTTGCCGCCATCTTGGCTGCAAGCTAGTCTCTACCCCGGTGTAGGTCGGAATACTCGCGGTAATGCTTTCGGCTGAGGTCGCTCCTTTCTCTTAAAGGTGTACAACACAGATTGCGGGGCAACACCGGCATGTAAGTAGTATTCTTCATCAGATGGAATTTCCGACAAGAACAGAGCAGTCACGATGCGAAGAACACATGGATCCACGAATTCCACGGAGACCATCCTTGAAAAAGTAGGTCGCGCTATATAACTCATTCTCGGCGGCCACAACTCGGCGGCTCTCCTTTGCGCTGTACGCACGCTGCCCGTTCACGCGATGTCGGGAACCTGAATGTCGGGTATACTCAAGGTACTTATTTCAAGGCATGTGCTCGTGACTCAGTTTTTTTATCACCGATGTCGCAGGTGGCACAGAAATCTGGGTCAAACTATGGTTGAGTCGATTATTCATGTATCCATCCCTCGCAAAAATTATGCACGGCAGCACAACGTTCAAGTACCGAGTCGAGACAAGACGATCCGTAGACTCTACTGGCCAGATCGCTCGAGTCTGGGGACTCAGGTTCCATCTCGATCGAGAGAGGTGACGGAGCCCTGCTATTCTCAATGGTGTGGTCCCCATCGCTCAGTACTATTGATTCCAGACTTTAGATGCCGGATGCCTGGCGAAGGACCCCATTAACTTTGGCTAGTTCCCCGCATGACGCTGCGGCAGAACTTGAACAACAAAATAATGGTGGTCCCCCCCCCGTAGGTCCGAAACCGCTCCCACTCCGCCTCCCCGACCTGACCCTCACAATCAGAGAGGGGCGTCCGATGCGAGCGAGAAATTGACAATGGCCCAACAGCTTCTCCCACATGCACGAATGCAACTCTGGAGCTCGCGAAGCCCAGGGTCGTCATACTAGTGTTCAAAAACCAGTCGTCCACATCACCAGACACCCGCACGTTCGATACTAATCGCAAAGAGCAAATGTATGCGAAGAGACATATCAAATACACAAGTACGAGGCAACCATACAACGATACAAACTCAGGAATGGATTAGGCACCAATATGTACATACAGAATCCGTTGATCAAGCGGAACAATATCGACCAATGAGTTCATCGTCCTCTGCAGCGCCCACGCCGCTCGAGTGTGATCCAGCCGACCACATCCATCCAGCATATTCTCGTAAAACTTGGTCGTGATCTTGTTCGTTTCTGCGTCGTCCACCGCCCACATCGTCCCAATCACAGATCGGAACCCTGCAAACTGCATCGCCGACGCCAAGTGTATGAGCTCGTCTGGACTCTCCTCGTCTCCGACCGTCGTATGACAAGCAGACAGGTAGGCAAACTCCGCATTCTCTAATTTGCATCCCATGATCCGTTCCACGGTAAACCGGCCATCATAGAGACTGAATGCGGAGTCAAAGGGTTGCTTCCTGTTTGGGATACCGTGGCAGGCAAAGTGAACCCACTCGCTCGTCCTCAGCTCCTTCGAGACTTGGGACATACTCGATTCGGAACCATCAAGGCGCGTGAGCGTGGCGAGACCCTGAATCCGCTCAGCGATGATAGCCAGCTCGCTGTCAACCGAGAGAAGTTCACTTTCGCCTTTCGCATTCGCCTGACCCACTGCAAGGAAACGTTTCCCCTCGTGTATTGCAGTCGTCGCCGATGGATGATTGCGTCTCGCACGGATGAGGGCAGTCAGTGTGGGAGTGTAAGACGAGATGTACAAATGGGAAAAACTCCTTTGGCCGTTCCGATACGGATTAGCCGCGTGCAATGGCAGGAGGCAGAACTCGGCAGTGGGACACCACCAGATACGTGAGCCGGGTGGAACTGTCGTCTGAAGTAAATCAGCAATGGGCGAGACGACCTCGTCCCAAAGGATTCTCAGGAAGTGAGCAAGATCTCTTCCCATGTCCATTGTCTTTGCATACAAAGTCAAGGACTGGAGGTCCGATGACAGGTCCTGGACACGGGATTTGGTGATTGTCAATGGGATATGAACGGGATCTCTGTCGGAGAAGACAACGAGTGCATCGCACGTATACTTGCTAGCATTCACGATGACCACGGGTCCCCCACTGGCAGCGAGCTGGAGTTCCGAGAAGGAAGAGGGGAGAAGGAATCTGGAGAGACCGGGTAATGTGCGAATGTGAGTAATGGCGGATTGCAGATCAACATTAAGACCGCACAACTTGTTGTGCTGATCTGGACCTTGTGAATGAATTGTATCGTGTATTTCTGATGAGAGTCGAGTAAACTTGTCTGCAAGGGACTGTCCTTCCTGGCCCAATGCGATGACATCTTCAAGAGGGGAACGGAGACGAGCAATCTGGTTCCAGAATACACCGCGACCTTGTTCGAGAAGCTCCAGCGCTGTTTTCGCATGGTGATTGCGGAGACAGGCGGAAAAGGCATCGATTGCTAGGGATGAAGCGAGGTCTTTGAAACTCTGGAGACGATTGGGTAGGGATGGTAAAATGGCGAGGTGCTGAACAAGTAGTCGAAGAGATGTTTGGTATGCGAGAAGGACTGTGGGATGGCAAAAATCCTCAGCTTCCGTGATCCACTGCTTGGCTGTAGAGAGATCAACCGGTGAGAGTGTTTGAGAGATATTTGACAACTCAAGGTAGAGACTGAACAGATCCTCTCTGTCCTTCAACTCGTTTGACTGGGTGAAGCGAACACGGAGACAACGTGCAAGTTGACGTAATGACGATGATCGGTCGGGATGTCCCGACGGGCAAAGGTCGAGGGATTGTCTCCCCAGGATGATGGCCTCGTTGAGATCCGTCATGTCTCCAAGCCGCTTGTAACGAGTGGAGAGATAGGTTGCGACATTGTTCAACGACGTTGATCGATCCGGGTGCCCTGACGGGCGAAGGTCGAGGGCTTGTCTCCCGAGGATGATGGCCTCGTTGAGATCCGTCATGTCTCCAAGCCACTTGTAACGAGTGGAGAGAGAGTTTGCGACATTGTTCAACGACATTGATCGATCCGGGTGCCCTGACGGGTGAAGGTCGAGGGCTTGTCTCCCGAGGATGATGGCCTCGTTGAGATCCGTCATGTCTCCAAGCCGGTCGTAACGAGTGGAGAGATAGGTTGCGACATTGTTCAACGACATTGATCGATCCGGGTG
>JBBPOS010000652.1:0-13897 GCA_038091575.1 Leccinum subgranulosum
CACTGCTGACCGGCGCTGGCGTTAGCGTCGACTCTGGCATCAGAGCGTACAGGGGGAAAGACGGGCGATACATGAACCCCAACTACAAGTACGTCCTCTGTTCACCCCCGCCGCATTGCGCTCCCTTATTCCCGACCCCACAAAGGCCCATCTTCGTACGTGGACTTCAACCAACTAGCGGCGGTCTGAAGCTCTGAAACTTTGGACAGTGCCACGAACTCGTCGCAGACAATCCTAGCGGACATGCCAATACAGGCACGTATTCTCGTTCCTCCGTCCTGGCGCCGTCTCATGTCCGTCACGTCCAGGCAGCGTTACTGGTGCGTCAATGACACGCCGCCGTCTGACCACGGCACATGCTCCGTAGCCTGAGACGCCGGCGCCTCCTCTTTGTCACTGCAGGTTCCGCTCATACCTCGGTTATCCGCCCGTCCGAGATACACGACCGAACACGACTCACTACGCACTCGCCGCTCTCCAGCACGCCGGCCGCATCCACACATTTGGCGCAGTTGCATGACTCGGGGCATGAATTTCTGAAACAATTGCACAAGGCTACAAGCCTCAGAATGAGGTGAACTGTCCCTGGGCCAGTGATAACCATCCCTGGGCCAGTGATAACCATCCCTGGGCCAGTGATAACCATCCCTCATGTCCTCTCGTCCTCGCCGACCAACAACGTCTCACCCGCAGCAGCGGTCGAGCGCATCGCATCCTTTCTCGCATCTCGCACTCGGAAAAATCACCCTTCTGAGCGTAGTAGAGGGCGATACATAAACCCCAACTACAAGTACGTCCTCCATTCACCCCTCGTTGTGCACGCACTCTCATTCGCGACCCCCAAGGCCCATCTTCGCACGTGGGCTTCCAACTAGTAGCGGCGGTCTGAACTCCGAAGCTCTCGACAGTACCATCCTCGAACTCGTCGCTAGTGGGTGTCTCCAGTACTGATGGTCACCTCTCCCCGTGAACGCTTCATATCCGACATGGTGAACCACATCGGTCCGCCCTCGTCACCATCAACCCTCACAGATATGTCGCTTCAATTGCCGACTTGATTCTCCAAAAAAACCCGTAGACTATCGGGACACGGCTGCTGAGAACAAGCCCCCAGCGCATATTCAGTTCGCCAACAATGCCGTGGTACTACTAGTACCACATGAGGTGTAGTCGTCATCATCAAGTACGGTCTCGTTTTCTAGTGCCTGGTGCCAGTATGATTTATGAATGTCATTTCATTTGCAGTGGTGAAATTGGCAGCGGAAAGCTGGAAAGTCACCGACTCACCATCAAGACATTCAAGTTACTCGAGCTCTCCACCACCATTCATTCGGGGTGAGGTATTCAACCTCACGGAGGCTGCAGCGACGCACGAGTGAGTCGTCATCATCCTTACGAAAAAAATATATTGCAGCAGTACTACGGCAATGGTTTGGATGCTGGTCGGGGTACGTCGTCGACTTCATTTAGTTTCTTTGGTACTGATCATTTTCGTAGGTCAGCACCCTTTGCAACGGTGTCTCTGGCTCCGTCTGTCTATGGGTGCAGCTTACCTCGGCCAACATAACGGATCCAAATGCCCATTACCACTTCCGTGTTCCTCCACAACGGCCTTGTCTTTGATTTAATGGACTATCTCAATTATGGCCCGTCTGTTGAGGGACCAAATAGTGAAGTGGCTCCTGATGGCATAATATATGCAGTTCATGCTATTCAAGGTCAGATCTCACGAAGGCAATTGATAACCTGATCATTGATTCCGGGATGCTTGCTGTGCAGAAGACGTGCCTCCGGTTCTTCAATAATATGGAGTGGACAACTGAAACTTGCTTCAGTATCTATTCTTGCAGTACGTCCTGTCAATCATGATGGTGTATCATTGCATCCAAGTTCATTGCCAAGGCTAAACTTGGTTTGAAGATCATAACAAGCTTGTGATTCAGTGCCAGCTTCCTTGTTATACAAAAGGTGAAGTTTCACCATGCTGCACTATTGGCTTGCTCACCCAGCTCAAGACTCAAGTGCAATGCCAGTGATAAGTGCAATTTGCTTCTTGTTGTCTGTGGTGATGGCCATATTGTTTGTTCCAGCAATGACCAACATATCATATCATGCTTGACATTATTGGTGAAGATCCCAACATTGACCATGAGTGCATTGTTGCTTGTGGGAGTTGACTATTGGCTCATGTGCTATGGTGGTGAAATATTGGTCCACTCCAATTTACTAATATTTGAGCCCACTAGCATTGGAGATATCCAGATCAAGAATGGAACTCTTGCTGTAGATCTGACATTTCATGAATATTTGTATCAAACTGACAAGAAATGTCTTGGGCTTATGGGAGGTCAAGATAGTTCTCAGAAACTACAAGGTAAAATTTTGAACATCATTTTCTATGCCACTGATACATGCAAGCCACTCTTGCCTTTAATCAGAGACTAGATGTCAAATAAATACACACAGGCCAATCATCATAATACTACTACTTAGTAGCAGCCCTTCTCAATCATGCCTTTCTTTCCTGTCTACTCTTCCATCTGTGGTAGTGCTTAAGACTTACTTGTACTAGCCATCTGATTATCATCATTGTTTCTGATGACATGCTAGAAACTAGTTAGTGGAAGTTTATAGATACACCTGATGCTGACTTACACTGGCAGTATACATGAAATCACCTGAGTTTCCATACAGGTTGACAATGGCATATCCAACTTGCAAGTATCGTCTCTTGACCATCTTTCTCTTTTTTCTGCTACTCTCTGAGGGCTTTGCATCTCCATAAAGCAGATTGTTGGCATAAGCATTTGCAAGATCTTTGACCCTTTCAGTAGGACCAATAAAAAGTAACTTCTGTCAAGATACTGCAACTTCTTTGGACATGAGTTCCAAAGCTTGTCCACACCTAGCTGAGGACTCTTGTGACTGCCAGAGATTGATATCTATATCATGATAACATGCTTTTCAGATATTAAAGCACTGTCAATGCCTGGATAAGTTGATGCAGGGTACCAGTAAAAAGGAGGAGGCTGGGTTAGATCTTGAACCATATGATACATCTTGCATTGGAGAAGTGTGAATATCTCCTGATGCTCAGCCATTGTCCCAGCATTTTTCCAGTAAACCATCATGGATCTGCCACCTTGACAGAGGAAGTTCTTGATGAAGTTCTCAAAAAGCCATCCAGCAGTTGCACTGGCATGAGGATGTCCAGACATAGTTTCAAAGAACTGAATCTGCACAGCAAGAGACTTCTTGATGAGAGCATCTTCTAATATGGCAGCAATGTAGTTGGTAGGAATGAAGGTTCTTGAATTAACATGTTCCTCATTACTGACAGGCCCAATAAAGAAAATACATGCTGGTGCTTCAAAGCTTGCAAGGTTCTTGCTCTGAACTGCATGAAGAGCTGCACTAACATCCTCAGCAGCTTTTTCAGCACTGCTTCTAGAAGCTGATTCATAAGCAGATTCAAATCTGGGATTTTGAAGAAGGTCCAATAGTGTTTGAGGAACACATCCCCACTTCTCTGCAAAAGCTACCATTTTTTCAGGGTCAACCCCCATGACATGGCTAAAAATTCCATTAGTTGACTAGTATCAGTGATAATTCATGTTACATACACAAAATGCCCAAGCTCTTCAAGAGATGGAAGAGATAAAACATAATGAAGAATGCAACATTCCTTCATCCACTGATACCAGCGTTCCTTGGCAGGGGAGGTGGTTTGGAAGATTCAAACACCAACACCACAGATGAATGCATGTGTTGGTACAGTAGTGTGTGGCCTGGAGTTTGAGAACACCCAGATTCCACCAGCCTGAGTGCAATCTAATACATCCCAAGCTGTGTGAGATTCAACACCTCCTTCATGGAATACTATGTAGTCATCATATCCCCTGTCCATTGGAAACTGAACAGCTACAGGCTGCCTGTTGCGAAGACATTCAATAACAGCATAAGCAACAAATGTTGATTTCCCTTGAGCATAATAAGCAATTAAATACTAACTGTTATGATTGTCTCCTGACTCGTAGTGCTGTACCAGCCCGGCTTGGCCTGAAAGCTCCGGCTTTGGCCTGGCTTAGGGGAACTCCGGCTCTGACAAATCATGAGCCAAGCCACAAGCCCCTAAAGCCACTAATGGCGGCTCGGCTCGGCCCAAAAGCCATGGCTTATGCAGAAGCCATGGCCTCATGTCTAGACACTGAATACTACTTCATTTGATGTATGCCTGACAACTATGTAGCTACTATGGTGTCCCAATTCCCATCCTCATCACTTGTGCCCTCACCCTTTGACTCGTCTGACCTTGCCCCCTCTTGAGTTTCCGCCAACACGGACAGTTCTTGTGGGAATAATAAGTTTGATTTTGACGCACACTTCTGAAATTGAAGGGCTTCGACGATGTCGGACTTGAGGCAGTTTCGCCACTTGCTAATCGTAATGAGTTCTCTCTATGTCTTTTCTCTCTCTCTTTTTGCTTCGCTTATCGCTTTTATCTCGTCTTCACATTGTATCATAGATCTCGGGCAATTTCATGTCTCATTCCACATCGCTGATGATCCAACTTTTCCCTATCTCCATTCTGATTCTTTCCTATCGTTGTTTTTATCTTCTGACTCATGATGACATCATTGCTTCATCATCCATCTGTCATCATTTGATCACTGTATGATTAATCCTCCACAGCTTCTTACACATCCATACTGCGGATGACGCATCCCTTCCTTGTGATTCCATCGTGTTCTATCTCTGTAGTACTTAAGAACTGTCTCGCCACTTTGTAACCCTAAGCTAGAGCTACTTGGAATATCACCTTGCTCTCAGCCACCCCTCGAGTCCTTCGTCCCTTCGATCCTCTGCCCTCTTGGGTGTGTACTCAGTCTCCTAGTCTTCGAGTGACGTGACTCTTCGTGAGTTCCTCCTCGAAGTATACTTAGTCTTAGGGTCTTGCCAGGCATTACGCTTGCTTGACCAATCCTTCATCCTTAGTCTTTGTCCCCCCCTCCAAGTCTACATCCGACCCTATCCAGGCCAGCTGTAACACTAACTTCACAAAATAATCATATGATTCATACCTATGCCAGGCTGGCCTATAATACAGGCACCTCTCTTGTAGGGGTGGTTGTTCTGTTGAAATTCCTCCATGGCCTTTTGATACTCCTTGAAGATAAAAAACCTATCCACCTCTGACTCTAATAGTGGTTCACATATGAGTTGGACAGCATGAAAATGTTTCCCAAACTGGAGAAACTCTCCAGTGCCAGCCACAGAAGTAATCTGTTGTTTGAATACTGATTTGTTTCCCAAAACTTCATCTTTGAGATCATGAAACAAGTGAAGCTTATCATCTTTTTTCAATGCCTTGAATGACATGGCAAGCAAATGTTTGAGGGGAGGATGGTCAAAGGCAAAGATAAAGGGTCAAGTAGAGTTGCACACAGGCAATGGAGTCTATTATGGAGATGGTGTTGCAGTGACAAACAGGAAAAACTGTGGCAATGGATAACTGGCAGTGACAGGAATGCACAACTTGATGTTGTGGAATGCAAGAGCAATGCAATGATGTGGGTGTACAACAATGTTGGAGTGCACGAAGATAGTGTTGTGGTGATGACTCAGAACAGGGAGTCAAGGACAACTGTGGCAATATTAATGGATAACTGGCCCGGGCGGCGACAGAAAGGCACAAGTTGATACCGTAGGGTGCCGGAGCGACACAACAGTGTGGGTGCACAACTTGATGTACTGGGATATGGGACCAGTGATGCAACGACTTGTACGAGAATGTGCGCAGAGGCGACGGAGATGGAACAATGTGGGTGACTCGGACAGACGGGTGAGGGTGGACAGAAAGTACAACTTAGTGCACTGTGATGCAGGATAAATGTAATGCTGCTAGGTGCACAACAACGTAGGAGTGCGCGCAGGCAATGGATGGTGCCGCTGTGACGAACAGGGACAACTGTGGCAATATTAATGGATAACTGGCGGTAACAGAAAGGCACGACTTAATACCGTAGTAGGACGCCGGAGCGACGCAACAGTGTGGTTACACAACGTGCAATAGCACAACTTGATGCGCTGGGACGTGGGCCCGGTGATGCGACGACGTGGGTGTACACAGAGGCGACGGAGATGGAACAATGATGTGGGTGACTCGGACAGACGGCGGTGACAAACGATAAGCACAACTTGGTGCACTGGGACGCAAGAGCAGGTGCGCAATGTGCAGGGGTAACGCAAAGGCGATCGGTGGGGATGGGTAAATGGTGATCGATCGATCGATCGGGTGTAGCGTGTGACTGTGACTTGTACATTGGTCCGCGGTCACAGAGTCACAGAGTCACAGCTTCACCGTGTCCGCAGAGCATTGAAGACGATGGCAATAAGGCCGACTTCACGTCACCCATGCACCGAGCAACACCCCCTACCCAGCATGTATCTAAATCCCTTGTCTGCAATCAATGTTGTTTTGCAGGCAGCAGGCCTGGAAGTCTTCTGACAGAGTAGTGAACGCTCGCTGTTCGACACGTCGACTACGCTGCACGCCCCCTCCACATTCGCGTGTTCGTCGCTGCCCCACACAGCTGGCGCATCGCTTGACATTCAGTTCAGTTTTGAATTCGAGGATGAGGATCCGTCGTGTCGTGTCTCGTCTCCCACCGTCTGCACAAAGCCACCTCCGAGTCGGAGCAGACGGCAGACGTGGCGGATCCTCCAGCTCGGACCTACCCGCTCCTCCACACCCCCTAACACACATGGCACTCCTCTCTCCCACCACTACCGGCTCGACGCCTCTTTCCCAGTACTACTCCCCCTCCCCTCCCCCGCCTTGGCCACAAGCACCCTCAGCTCCGCGTCCTCATCCAGTATATCCCTGACCCGAGCAGACCAAGATAAACACCCATCTCTTTGTAATCTGTCCGGGCCTCGAGGCACCTCGCGCCTTTGGATACTTATGTGAATCAATCTGCCATATGTACTCATTTTACAGATGATGTCACGATCACCGTGAACCGCGCCCTGCCAGCAATATCCATGGGAAGGCAAAAGAGTCAGGAGTGAGCATCCTTATTCTTATTACTTTCGTCCGCACGACGACGATGGTCTGGTGGTCGACGCTGAAGAAGGCTCTCTTTCAGGGAATTCGCAGCCAACTCGGCCCACATCACTGAGCTCTCCTGTGCTGTTTCCGATGTGCAGACGTGCATATTCAACTCGTCTTCCCTCGTTGCCGTGTCATCCCACGCAGCGCTGACGCCCCGTGTCGTCGCGTAGAGATACAAGAACTGTGAGACAAGCCTCAGGCAGAGGGCGTGGAGGCCAAGAGTCGGATGACTGCCGAAATCAACAACGCCATCATGAGCATGAATGATCGCCTCGAGTCCATCGAGCAAGGCATGAAATATCATTGAACGAACCAGTAATCCCCTTTCAACCCTCCGAAGATCCATGAGCATCTACATCCCCGGGAATTCCAAGGACCTGCTCGGCATGGAGTATTCGACCATTGTGAACTCTATTTCTCCTTTTTCGAGTTTGTTCTCGACGAGACCAGGACGTACTGGTGGCGAAAACACGATATCCAAGAAGGTGGTCAGGTGTCGTCGTGGGTGTGTTGTGTCTTCATGCCCGTCCGCGACGATGGTTGCTCACGTGTGTTGTAAATTGCGTTGTAACAGGCTGGCAAGACCTTCAGTCTTATGTTGAACCTTCAACAGGCATGTGAGCGTTGGGGCGTCAGCCAAAATCCGCACCGCGCTCATCTCCAAGGACAATGATACCATTCACAATTGTATCAACTCCATGTATTTATCTTTTATTATTCCTTTCTTTCTTTTTCAAAACTATAATAATAGAAGCTTCTGTCATAAAGAATGCTCCTTCTCACAGCATAACCTCGTTATCACTTTATGACACTTTTATGTAGAGTACGTGGCGCGCCTAACTGGAAGGCATCTTGAGGCAGGACGTCCTAAGGCCATCGCCGCTCCACTTGGCGACTTCAACCAAGAGTTTGCGCTTCTTGTCAATGGCAGCAGTCGAGCGGAGCTCGTACAGGGTGGCTACGCGGCATCAGTTCACGAGCGGAATTGAAGTTAAGCATGGGGGCAGACGCGAGAAGGAGCAACACACGCACACAGGTTAAATAGGAACGGCTCTGCAATGACCACAGAGGAAGGCGACGTCTTGAGCGCCGATTCGAGCAGATCAATGCCCTACCCCATTGAAAAAGAAGCGTCATCATATCAGTTTTTGAACTACTACGTCACCCAGCGTGCCACATTGCACGGAGCGACGCGCTGGAGCTCGTACGTACCTCTTTTATCCGTCCCTGATATAACAGCGCGACGGCGAGGTTGTTGATCGCCTGACCGACGATGCAACAAACGAGCAGGATCAGCACCCCCTTTATATCTATTCAGTCCGCACACACCGTGATGTTTCCCATGTCTTTGTTAACAACATCTCGGAGCGCTTCTTCGGCGAGAGTCCAGTCGCCAGACGCCGCTGCTAGCAACGCCGAGTTCATGACGACATCGTTCCCTGCGGCCGACGCGGCGATAGAAAAATGCTCCTCCGCTTTCTGGAGGTTTCCGGAGAGGAGGTGGACTCGCGCGAGGGCCGAATGGAGAGCCGGAGAGGGTACTGGCAAAAAGTTGGGCGAGAGGCGGTGTGTGCAGAGCGGCGCAAGCAGGTTGATCACTGCTTGGTAGTCCTGCCAGTGCGTGTCCAAAAGCGCCGACACATTAACAACCGACGGGAAATATTAGCATATGTAAGTAAGTAGTGTGGAAAAGGAATATAAAGACGCATGACGCCTACATTCATCTCGATCATCTGACTTGCGAGGATCAGACAGACCCTCGCGACACGTTCGAGCCACATGGAGAGGTTGGCTTCGGCCGTCGCGAGAACCTCGTCGCGTTCCTCTTCCTCTTCTTCTTGAGCCTCTGTGTTCTCTTCAGAGCTTTGAGTGCCTTCAGCCTCATCTTCGCTCTCTCTCTCGTCTTCGTCTTCGGTGTCATCTGTTCCCTCATCCTCATCCCCGTCTTCAGCTCCGTCTTCATCCCCGTCCCGGTCCGCCGCCGCCGATGGACGTGTACCCTCACCGTCCCCTCCTGCCGCCTTCACCACATCCCTCATTTGCCGCCGTTGCACGACCACCCGCGCCTCCTCCCTCGCCCTCAGTTTGCACACCGCTAAAATCCGGCTAAGAGCATCGACGTACCCCAACGGATCTCCCGACCAGTAATGCACGCGCGCGCGAAACACGGTCAGCTCGAACGGGTGCATAAGGTCGTGATGATGATGGCGCGCTGGAGCATGGACTGTCGCAGGAACGGATACACCGCGCATAAGCGCGGGCGCGCCGGGGAGCGAGGATGGTTTCTGGGAGGGCGTTCCCGGGAGCTGGGTAAGCCCGGAGAGGCCCGAGGGGGAAAGGGGCAAGGCTGCTGCGGGGGCAGGGGAGGGAAGGGGAGTAAATTGGAAGGAGCCTGAACCGGGAAACGAACCAGGGACAGATGTCGCGGGGACGGCGTTGAGGACTGCAAACAGGTTAGTGCATTCGGCAGAAGCCTGATTCGTTAGACGGAGGCGAGCGAGAGAGGAAAGACGAAGAGACCAGAGCTTCGTGGAGACGATTCAATTGAGCTGCAGACTCTAAAAGTCAATGTGACATAGGTTAACACTCACATCCAAAATCTTCACCAAATCTTCTGGGTCACTTGCTACAATCCGATCGCGTGCCATTTTTGCCAAGGCGCGCCATGAGTTCGACATCTACCCAAAACGAGTGATTAGAACAGGAATCAGTCACTCTATCGTCGGTGTTAAGTTGCTTTCATTGAATAATGTTACGCTACACTCCGGGGATACAATGTTGAAAAAGGCTGCCAGCCTCTCAAGAAGGTTGGGGTAGATGCTCGTACAGACAAAAGAAAAGAAAGGGAAAGCAAAATAATAAAAGAACGCGTGCAGATACGGGAAACAGAGCTGTAATGTAGATGTGCATGAAAAAAATGGAAATAGCGAGAAGTAATGCAAGTCAATGTTGAATTGGGAAGATAGGAAGTGATTTTGCGTAAACAACTCACGACCATCTCGTGGACATCTCTCCCGGAATACTCTCCTACGACGTCTCTCCTCGGCCGTTGTTCAGGTGGGACGTGCTTTGTCAGGAGAGGGTTGAGAGGATCAGTCTGGAAACAAGAAAGATTAGCTCAGAAGTCGAAACGACAAGGAAGACTGAAGTACAGAAGAATGGTGGGCGTGGGCGTGGCACCGACTAGACATTGGTGCTACTGCCTCGAAATGGGGGATGGCCGCAGAACGGCATTTGAGCGTAGAGGGAACAAGAATTGGACTGGGAGTACGACGATTGGAATGCTGGTCTACTCCCCGAACGAGGCAACAACACCGACGCAGACGATGACATACGGGATCCCGAGGACCACCGAGGCGCCAACCACCATACCAAGGAATGCGAAAGTGGGAAAAGGAGGCGTACATTTGGGATAGGAAGGAACATACTCGGTGCCGTCAAGCGAGGAATGACGGGTGCGGGGCTTGCGGTGGTCGATCTTATCGGGTGCGCGAGGGTGGGCAGGGGGGGCGAGAGAGGATCGGGTGTAGGCTTGTCGAGGGTCCGGGGGAGTGAGATTCCTTCATCGGGAGGAGGGGGAAGAGGAGAGTCCGACGGGGCATGTTCGTGCTTTGATGGAGGAGGAGGAGGAAGATCTGCCATCGGAGGAGTCAAGGAGATGGTGGGAACGCTATGATCGGAGACTATGTCGGAGTGAGAATATATGCTGTTAAGTTGAGAGTCGGACTTTTTGTAGTCGGAGCCTACAATCGTCCCGGAAGTATCTGAACGCGACTGTCTGCCAAACGGTGATGCTGACTGCGACAAACATTCCAGGTCGACACAGTCGCGCCATGTAGAATGTTCGGCCAACGAGACCATTCGATCTGATCGAATGTCGATGACGTTCAAGTACTCCACACCTCGCCCGCTACCCTCGGATTGTTGATAGCCGGATGAGGAACCGCTTCGCACCGACGGCCTGGAAGGCGCAGAGAAAAGTCTATGGCGTTTTCCTTCTGCTGTCTTGACCTTTTGGTGTGGGAGATGAGGTTTCTTCAACGACATTGACAGACTGCGGGAACGGATCAACGAAGCGAAGCGACTTTGCCCTGGAGTGCTGGACATCGAGGATATCGAGGAAGAGTCGTCTAGATGAGAAATCCCGTCAACGCTAGAGCAGGACGCGGATCCGTCATCATAAGTGTCGGCAGAATAGGTCGTTTTCTGCTTGCGTTTGTGAGAAAATCTGCGTTTGACGTCCTGAACGAATTCTTTGACGGTCATCACGAGCACAGCAGAGGGAGAAGGACAAAAAAGCTGAAGCGAATTGCCAAGAGGGGGGTCGGGTAGCCTGGATTTAAAGTGAACGGCAGAGTTTCACCTCAACTGAAACGGGAAAGAATAAACGTTCAACACACGACCAGACAATCGGACGACTCACCTGAGTGACAAAACACTTGGTCCACCTTGTAACCGTGCGGGGTTGAGGTTTTATAAGGTCGGCTGTATTACACGTTGTAATAGTAAATTAACGTGGTGATTGGGAGTTCGAGATAAAAATGTAGCGTCAAGCTAAAGTATGGGGTTATAAACGGACAATCTCGCCAGGCAGGGGCAACCTCTTTATATACCCACCCCTCTGTTCGCGTCCCTGTGCTTCTTTAAGTGAACGCTCGCGATGATTGGCCGAGATTAGAATCAAACACGTGCACTTCATCAAGATGCGGCACGAAAAGGAACTCATCAAGAGGAACAAAAATAATTATCCGTCAATCTGCAACAGTGATGTGATCCCCATGGCATGCTGCTGCCAGTTTACCCTGCAATAAGCCAATCACCAGAACTGTTGAAGGAACAATCGTCTGCCACGGCCTATCAGCGAACTTACGTGTGGAATTAACGTGGGAAACACTAAATTGACTAACTTAGCAACAAGCGAATTTAGTTTGTTCTTTTTTCAAACTTGACGGACCATACATCCGTACGTACTTGTACTTTCTAGGACTTGCTCTCAAGAATCGGAATCTATGATAAAGGCGGACCGGCAGGATGCAGCCCGGGTCAAAGACGGCCCGACAGGTAGTAATCGTGTTCGGTAGGTACTATAATAACGATGACGTGAGAGCGCGCCACTCCCTGCCAGTGCAGCTTTACGCACTCGATTGCTCATTTGAATCGTATCAATCCGATCACTGGCAATAGGGAGACTAGCCCGCCTTATCTCTGATCTTTACATTACGCGGAGTACAATCGCCCCACCATATTCTCGTAAAAGGTTATTTATAGGGTTCAGTCTTATTGTGCAAAGCTGTGGATAAGGCCGCTGTGGACCCCTGTGCACATGCTCACCAAGGAACATTGAATCGTTATCGGAATACTTGACCCCGGTCAGCCGCGTCTTTGACAGACAAAATAGGAGATGGGCGGCGCAATTTATTAATCCTTTTGGCTGCTCACGTCAAACGCAACGGATGGGCTAGGCCCAGCTGGCTCGTGGATATGATTCGGAAGTTGGGTATGCCGTATCCTCCAGTACAAACCTGTGTCTCCTACCGGTTATGCTTGGCAGATTGCCGAGGGCGGCCAATGATTCATAATAACTTTGAGGGGCTCGTTGCCATGTCTGTGGCCTGGTCACGGAGACAATCGTGGATATCTCACCGCGACAGGAACATGGGAACATGTACCTTAGGAGGCAGAGAGTCGCCGCAGTATACGTACCAAGTGCCATAACACACCAATTCACACCGATGCGAACAAAATTTCTGTGCGGCTTTTCAGGGCGGCCACCAAGAAATAGCATGCCCTTGCAGCCATAGGCCTTTCGGAACTTGGAATTTTCTACTAGAAAGGGGGTAAGTAAACTGCTTCCGTTGGATCATCATGCGCTGGCACCTCGGTTTCGTCGGTACTCGGTCTCGAGTCCTGAGAGCTGTCCAAATCCCATGGAAAAGATCCGCGAGTTGAACCTGATTGCGACAACACGTACTATGCGGTGCCGAACAAACGGTGATGGACGACAACATGTGGTCGAGAACAAATGGAACATCTCGACTCGAATCGGACTGGGTGTTACTAGATTTGAGGGCTCTGCATCTTGAATCTTGAATCCCGATTGCCGAGAGCTTATCGGTTCATCTGATACCGGATCGACGCACCTGTAGTCTAACATATACTGCGCAGGATGATCCCAGTTGTATCTGCTAGTTGGGTTGTTTCGCAAACGCGTTTGAGAATGACAGCGGCAGGCACTGCACCCTCGGCAAAAGTTAGATTAACCATACATATTGAGCCTCCTGAATGGGTCCGCATGTGTTGGTCGTGTGACCTGCTACAACCGTATTCTTGGATATATATTGTGGAACTGTTCAAATCAGGAGGTAGAAAAAGAAACCATAGCTGCCTTGTCATCAATAAGTACCTTTAATCAGGAAGACTGACGGCGCCTCAGAACCAACAACCAGAGATGATCACTCACCGGAGAATCCCGCATACTTGCAATCGGAACGGAAGAAAACGCACGCTGGACACGCTGTGCAGCGGTAGTATATAAGAAGGTGTATGTTTGGCAACAGCCTCCGAAACAAACAAATAACAATATTGGAACGGTTGCGCAACTAGCACGCCACCGTGAAGAACTTGCCAACTACGGACGGCGCTATGTACGCTGGAAGAAAAGGGGGGATGTATTGTATGTAATGTAGATTTGACATACAATACTACAAGGTGCTAGGGGAAGAGAGAGAACGAGTGGAAGGAGGGAGGGAACGGGCGAAGCGCGTAGCGCTTTCCGGTCCGGAA
>JBBPOS010000653.1:0-13888 GCA_038091575.1 Leccinum subgranulosum
CTCTATGATTATATAATAACGACCTAGTATACAGTAGATTACATAATCTTTCTTTGTCGTATATAAGATTCAGACCCAGCGTCTGAGTTCAAATAACATCTTGTTCTCTTACCACAACGTTCGATAACACTTCAACGCTGACACCTGGTGAGTACCGGTAGTCCTCTACCTCGGTAGTCTACGGTTTCTACAGTCTTCATCTTGTATCATAGATCTCCAGCGATTTCTCGTCTCGTTCCACATCGCCAATGATCCGACATTCCCCTCGCCGAGTTATCCCTATCTCTATTCTTATCTTCTGACTCATGATGACGTTGTTGCTTCATCAGCCATCTGTCATCATTCTTCCTCTGACTCATGATGATGCCTTTGCTTCATCATCCATCTGTCATGTATGATAAATCCTCCGCAGCTTCTTACTCATCCATACTGCGGATGATGCGTCCCTTCTTCGTGATTCCATTACGTTCCATCTCTTTAGTACTTAAGGACTGTCTTGTCTCTTGTAAACCCTAAGCTAGAGCTACTTGGAATATCACCCAGTTCTCAGCCCACCCTTCGAGTCCCTTCGTCCCTCAGTCCCTTCGATCCTCTGCCCTCTTGGGTGTGCCCTTAGTCCTCTGCCCTCTTGGGTGTGTCCTTAGTCCGCTGCCCTCTCGGGTGTGTCCTTAGTCCTTAGTCCTCGAGTGACGTGACTCTTCGTGAGTTCCTCCTCGATAAGTATACTTAGTCTTCGGGTCCCGTCAAGCGTTATGCTTACTTGACCACTCCTTCGTCCTAAGCCTCAGCCTTGTCAAGCATTACGCTTACACGGCTACTCCTTCGTCTTAGCCCTAGTCCTCCAAGTCTACATCCGACCCTACCTGGGCCAGCTGTGACAACATCCATGGCATTAGGATCTCATTCCTTAGTAGAGGAGGAGTGGGTAGGGATGAAAGGGTTGACAAAGGAATGTCCTCTGTGCTGCTGGGAGGTAAAGAAGGTTTGACGTTGTTGGTCGTCGATCCTCTGAGTGTGGGAGTACCATTCGGCAATGGTGGTGGGGACTTTCTCCATGAGGTAGATCTTTCCCAATAAGGAAGGAGGAATACCCGAGGAGAAGTAGTGGCAAAGGGTAGATTTGTCAGTCACCTTGGAAGTGGCAACATTGCTCTGGAATTGGGAGATGTATTGAGCGAGAGACATAGAGTACTTCCCAGGAGACTTCTCGATCATCCTCTGGGTAGTTAACCAGGCGAGGGCATTGGCTATGGAGTTGGAGCGTTCGAAGCTTGCTTTGAATTCTGTGATGAAGGTCGCCCAGGTTCCTAGGCTAGTCTTTCCGGCGTCGATGAATTTGGCAGTGTAGGTATCTGCCCAGGTGGTGGTGTTTCCAGATTTCATAAAGGAGAGGGCATAGCAGACTTCTCTGTTGTCTATGTTGTAGATCTCCTCGTTGATAAGTAGGTACCTGGATATCGATCGTAACCAGGGTAGGGCATTTTTGTGATTGCCATCATAGGATTCTGGTGGGGAGATGCACAGTTTGACAGATTTGGACATAGTGGTAGGAGGTGATCGGGGTCTGGGTACTAAGATGGGGCTCTGAGAAGCGAAGATGTTTCTGCTAGGAGTGTAAAGAGAAGGGGAAGGGGGAGTGGGAGCTCAAGGGAGGACTAGGCTAGATGAGAGCTGGTGGGCTAGTTCAGTGTCGAGGGAAAGAGTTTCTTCCTGTTCTTCATTGGATAGAAGGGGAAGGTCTAAGTCTGTCTCATCTTCGTTGCTAGAGCATTGAGGAGGGATGTCTGGGGAGTCTGAGACTCAGATTTCTCCTCTCCAAGAAGAGGTGGACAAAGAGTGCTGATGGGACGAAGTGGCTAAAGGGTTTCTAGGGATGGAGGGGATGTTCCGCTCCGGTCTTTGGTAGGGGTTTCAAGACGTGATGGTGGGAGTGGTTCACAGCGATGGTGACCACAGGGAAAAGCTAGAGCTTTTGTTACAGCTGGCCCAGCTAGGGTCGGATGTAGACTTGGAGGGTGAAGGCTAAGACAAAGGATTGGTCGAGCAAGCGAAATGCTTGGCGAGACCCAAAGACTAAGTGCAAAGGCTAAGACAAAGGATTGGCCGAGCAAGCATAACACCTGGCAAGACCCGAAGACTAAGTGTACTTTATTGAAGAGGAACTCACAAAGAGTCACATCACTCAAGGACTAAGGACCAAGGACACACCCAAGAGGGCAGAGGATCAAAGAGACTGAGGGAAAGGAACTTGAGGGTTGGCCGAGAACTGGGTGATATTCCAAGTAGCACTAGTAGCTTAGGGTGGACAAACAACAAGACAGTCCTTAAGTACTATCGAGATGGAATGTGATGGAATTGCAAGGAAGGGACGCGTCATCTGCAGTATGGATGAGTGAGAAGCTGCAGAGGATTAATCATACATGACAGATGGATGATGAAGCAAAGGCGTCATCATGAGTCAGAGAATAAATGATGACAGATAGCTGATGAAGCAACGACATCATCATGAGTCAGAAGATAAGAACAGAGATAGGGATAACTTGGAGAGGAGAATGTCGGATTTTTGGCGATGTGAAACAAGACGGGAAATTGCCTGAGATCTATGATACATGGTGAAGACAAAGTAGAGGCGATAAGCGAAGGAGAAAGAGAAAGAAAAGAGGTATAAAGAGAACTCGGGAGACAGTCGTAACAACTACCACTTATTGTCTCCTTATCAGAGCTTTTGTTGCTTGCTGAGGTGTAAGTCAATATAAGCTCTGTTTCAACGTAAGTGTAAGCATAACTGATGTTCTCAATGCAGGCTCAGGCTGCTGATAACTTGAAAGTCATTGGCAAGTGCATAGCAAGTTGACTACAAATAAGCTACAAGTATTACAAATACCATTTTTTGTGTAAAGGACATGCAGCAGTGCCCATACCAATGGCAACTTGAACCCATACTCACTGTGATACTCCCAAGGCCATGGCAATCATGCCCTTTCCCCACCCTCTTTTCTGAGTGATGTCGCCCTCCATCTCTATCTCAGTGGCTTCACCTTCACCATCACCCTCTTCCACCACCTCATTATCACGCTCTGTCTTCTTCTGGCAACAGCACAAGGACTCAGTCCTCACCTCCTCACCATCTCCCATCCAGTGTGTCCGAATGGACCTGGACCTGCCCTTGCCCCTGACCACCTTCACCTTTGCCCTCTTCCATGTCCGAGTGGATGCACCTGCCCTCACCAGGCCTCACCCATGAGCGGGGTTACTCCATGATGGGCCATGCCATTACCTTCTTTTACAAAGATGTTGTAACTTGTACTCTTTAGTTGTATATTTCCAAAATACATTGTTTCATTTTGCAATGTACTCTGAGTCAGACCAAATTGTATGGATGAACTCTCAATCGTGCAGACAAACTCTCAAATGCGCATGCAATCTACTAATTTGTGCTGATGTAATGTGTATCATGCACACTGCCTCATTATTTTGCACTATTATTTTGGCACTTGCAGCTCTATATTGCATGATGCTCATTGGTAGCTTCTATGTTCCAATGTCCAGAAAAAAATAACAATATAATATTTTTGCTGCAGTCTGTGCTTGAAATTGGAATGTGGATGACTTGAAGTCACAGCAATGTTTCCCCCCACATTTCATTCAAATCAACTAACATGCATGGATGCAACATGACTTAGTACATTTCTATAGATCCTTGACCATTTCAACTATTTTTCTTTGTTTTTGCACCTACTTTTCTTCAAACAACTTGATGTTACTGACTTGCTTTCATGGCATAAAGGCCTTGAGTTCATTCAACTGCTGAGAAATACAGAGTTATTGAATGTAAAATTCAAGGTATGGTTAACACACTCATCCGATTCTGAAGAATGACATTCAAAATTATCTCCACTTTGGATGCTTTGGATGCTTTTCCATACTGTTCAAACAGTCCCTTCATCACTGATTTCACCTGGTCTGGTATGTTTGATGCCTTGTACTTTTGAGCAGCAGACAAAACTGGTTGAGAATCTTTTTGATGGAAAAGATAGAAAGAATGCTCCAGGATGAGTAATATATCTACAAAGCAATGAAATAGTTCATTTTGTTTCAAAAGACATCTAGAAAGAAACCAAATATATACCAATAGTATGTAGAAGGATTTGCTTCCATGTGCCCATATCTATCTATGATTTTCAATCAGATTGCATAGAAAATGAAAATGATAAAGAATTTACAATACTGTCAAGCTTTAGAATGGAGGATTCACCAATATGCAACTCATTGGACTGAATGATAAAATGTTATAACCACAAATCAATATAATTGATTCACATACTATTGGGTTATGAATAATCTGACAATAAAAATTTGAATCAAAATCAAACAAGGACATTGTGAAAATAAATTCACTGCCTGTAAAGTTAAAACAACAGGCAGGATTAACATTGAATTTGTACAATGATGAATTTGTACCACTTTACCATCTGAAATGAATGGAAAAATATGTTGATATCAATATATCATTATAAGAATAGAAAAGAATTTACATCCTGCCATTTATGAGATGATTTTTAAGCACAATATCAAATATGCAAAATATATGCTGCCAAAAAAAACATGCAACAACTTACAGCCTTGAAATTGAGAAGTGATAAGTCAAAAGAAAAAGATAAAATTAATGTAAATAATGTGTTGCATACCATCTGTAAGGAATCCAAAATATTGTTCTCAATATAATGATATTATATTGAATATATATATATATATACCTCCTATAAGAATTGAATAATGAGCATGTTATTATCACAATCCTAGTAGAACATAACTAACAATCTGGAATAAATAATATCAACTTGAAGTCAATATTGGGAATATGATATAAACAATAGAAAGCTGACCAGCTGAATAAATATGAATAAACGTGAGATGAAAATATATATCAATGGAGGTGATAAATAGATAAGAGAAAACTATATACCTGCTGCAAATGAAAGTAAATAAAATAAAATAAGAAAACATCATGTGAAAATATATCAAATTATCTATAACATACCATCTGTTATATAAAAATGGAACAAATTATGATATTACCATGTGATTGAAATTACTTCAAAATAGAATAATCACATCCTAGCATTTCCAGAGCAGAATATATAGGCAAGGCATAATCAGCATACCACTCTGTGGCACATTCCACTATGGATGACTCACTACCTGTCATATCCAGAACAAAATAAATGGATATGGCACCATTGGTAAATTCCAAAATTTACAACTCACTGCCTGTCATTCCCAGAGCAGAATCAATGGACATGGCATCATCAGCATCACCACTCTCTAGCACATTCCACAATGCACAACTCACTCCCTGTCATTTCCAGAAGAGATGAACATGGCATCATCAGCATTACCACTCTCTGGCACATTCCACAATGCACAACTCACTCGCTGTCATTTCCAGAGCAGAATAGATGAACATGGAATCATCAGCATCACCACTCCCTGGCACATTCCACAATGCACAACTCACATACTGACATTGCCAAAGCAGAATGAATAGACACATCAGCATCACTACTCCCTGGCATATTCCATAATGCACAACTCACTTCCTGTCATTTCCAGAATGGAATAGATGAACATGCCATCATCATCACCAATCTCTGATACATTCCACATTCCACAACTCACATACTGTTGTTTCCAAAGCAGAATAAATGGACATGGCATCATCAGCATCAGCACTCCCTGGCACATTCCACAATGCACAACTCACTCGCTGTCATTTCCAGAGCAGAATAGATGAACATGGCATCATCAGCATCACCACTCTCTGGCACATTCCACAATGCATAACTCACTCCCTATCATTTCCAGAGCAGAATAGATAAACATGGCATCATCAGTATCAACACTCCCAGGCCATGCCATAATGCACAACTCACATGCTGTCATTTCCAGAGCAGAATAGATGAACACAGCATCATCATCATCATCATCACCACTCCCTGGCATATTCCACAATGCACAACTCACATACTGTCATTGCCAGAGCAAAATAAATGGACACATCAGCATCACCAATCTCTGACACATTCCACAATGCACAACTCACTCCCTGTCATTTCCAGAGCATAATTGATGAACATGGCATCATCAGCATTAACACTCCCTGACACATTCCACAATGCACAACTCACATTCTGTCATTTCCAGAGCAGAATAGATGAACACAGCATCATCAGCATCACCACTCTCTGGTACATTCTACAATGTACAACTCACATACTGTCATTGCCAAATCAGAATGAATGGACACATCAGCATCACTATTCTCTGGCACATTTCACAATGCACAACTCACTTCCTATCATTTTCAGAGCAGAATGGATGGACATGGCATTATCAGCATCAGCACTCCCTAGCACATTCCACAATGCACAACTCACTCGCTGTCATTTCCAGATCAGAATAGATAAACATGGCATCATCAGCATCAGCACTCCCTGGCACATTCCACAATGTACAACTCACATACTGTCATTGCCAAATCAGAATGAATGGATACATGAGCATTACCAATCTCTGACACATTCTACAATGCACAACTCACTCCCTGTCATTTCCAGAGCATAATTGATGAACATGGCATCATCAGCATTACCACTCCCTGGCACATTCCACAATGCACAACTCACTCGCTGTCATTTCCAGAGCAGAATGAATGAACATGGCATCATCAGCATCAGCACTCCCTGGCACATTCCACAATGCACAACTCACATACTGTCATTGCCAGAGCAGAATTAATAGACACATCAGCATCACCACTCCCTGACACATTCCACAATGCACAACTCACTTTCTGTCATTTCCAGAATGGAATTGATGAACATCCCATCATTAGCATCAGCAATCTCTGATACATTCCACATTCTGCAACTCACATACTGTCATTTCCAAAGCAGAATAAATGGACATGGCATCATCAGCATCAACACTCCCTGGCACATTCCACAATGCACAACTCACTTCCTGTCATTGCCAGAGTGGAATGAATGAACATGGCATCATCAGCATCAACACTCCCTGGCACATTCCACAATGCACAACTCACTTCCTGTCATTTTCAGAGCAGAATAGATAAACATGGCATCATCAGCATCAATACTCCCTGGCATGTTTGGATGCTCCACAATGCACAACTCACTTGCTGGCATTTCCACAGCAGAATAAATGAACATGGCATCATCAGCATCACCACTCTGTGGCACATTCCAGAATGCACAACTCACCTTCTGTTATTTGCAGAGTAGAATGAAGTACTATTAGCTCAGTCAAATTTTACATGTTTAATGGAATGACCACTCACTTGCTATAATCACATCAGTGCAAATAATTAGTAAATATTAAACTTTTATGCATGAGCTAATTTATATGAAAGCCTTATCTTACCCAAAAGTGGGGAAACCATCTTGCCAGCTTTTTGGGATCTACAATATCCATGCTGTGTAAAGGAAATGCAGATTGATGCAGTATGTCAATCACTCTGTTTACAACAATATCATTAGCCTTTGACAAATATCCAATTTTTAATACTCACTCTTGAACTGCATATCTAACACACAATGCTATATTTGTTTCTTGAGCAGTTACAAATAGCATTTGCAAAGCCTTCTCATTCAAAGCTCCTGCTGTATTTTCCAGCAGTATGCCACATTCCTCATTTGAGTTATGCATTCCTTCAAGCAACCACCCATGCAGATTCTGTGAGCTGAATCACGTTTGAAAAGAGAATAATACCTCCAATCTGAACACTATATTTTGGTGCATACTTCAGTTTAGAGAGACGACCCCATACATCAGCATTATTGAAAATTCCATCTGTGAGTTCGTGTGCCTTTGCTACCTTCTCCTGTATTGGCAGCTTTCGAACATTACCAGATAGTTCACCCATGGCCACGGCCAGTAATGCATCAAACTTGGTGAACAACACAATAACAGGCACTGGCCAAGCTGTGAGCTCGTAAAAATCTTGCAAAAAATGAGCCCACCATTTCTTGTATCACACTCATTGAAAAACATTTCCTCGGAGCATTGGATCGCTCTATGCAATTTATCCATCGGGATACAGTACCTATACAACGTATCAATAACCACTTCCCGTAACTGATCAAGCTGGTACCAGATGGCATGAATGCGTTTTTTGAGAGATGTTGTGTTTGCACGATCAGCAATGAACTCCTTCAGCTGTTGGAATTCGTGTGCGGAACCAGCCTCGAAGCCACGCGAGTCATGGAAGACGAATTTGTCATTGCTCCGGAAAATCAACTCATTCTCGATGTCGTGTTCTCCACGCTAGTGTGCATTGGTAAAGATTCGCGTCGAGTCCAGTATGTGACAGTGTCGTGACACTCACTCCCCTCGATCCTTCTACCTGGGTCAGGTCAATCTGACCGCACGGTTCCGAGTCAGTAGGCCACTCATCCATACATATTAAAACAAGCACACACCTTGTTACCTTGTCCATCATAGACCTCCGGGTTATCGGTAGTGTTACAGATAGAGCGGAGAATGGTCGTCTTACCAGAGTTCGCCCGCCCAATGATAAGAATTCTGAAGCGGCCAAATTTCTCTCGGATGTTGTCGAAACCGCTGGTTTGGTTTGTCCCTGAGTTCGAGTTCGAGTTCATGTCTGGATTCTAAGCCTGAGTGTATTGTCGAAGAAACTGTGAAATGTGAGGGCGAGGGAGGAAGAAAACAAGGCAAAGGCAGGTCGATCGATCCCCATCTACTTCCGACGTCCGCTTCCGGCAGTGGCACACTGTGTTCCGGAGCATTTCAACACATTCGTCCAAACATCCGAGTCTCGGGACGGCATGGACATTGAACGAGAAAGGGGGGCGGGATTGATGTGAGATTTCGAGCCTGCCGAAAGTCCTCGCAGGGGGGCCACTACCCTGACTGCCGTGTACCAGGTACTAACTTCCAACATGCTGTTGCATTCACTGAAGCTGTGGCTGTGTAATACTCGTGGGTAAAAAACTAATGCCACAAATTTCAACAGTTCAACCTCATCAAGTTGTATCGTGCCGTCTTCTGCATCCTTCCATGCTGCATCCTGTGGCGATCATCGTACTCGTCGTGGCTGGATGGGTCTCAGCATACCGTCCATATCACCGCTCCCACCGTAGAACTTGCAACAACGTACGCCGCCAGTATCCTTGCCGATGACGGGCATCGAGTTCACTTCGCACAAAAATTCCCCATTTCTGCCGCGCGGCGCCCCATACAGGACAAATTTGAGTTTCTTCGATGGATACCCTACTCTGAAGTCCTCTCCATTTTCCGTTCAGAATTCGATCGTCCACCAACAGGCGATGTCGGTATATTTAACGAATTCGAACAGGATGCCATCGCGAGTGCCACAGAAGTATGTACACCGCGTAGAGCTCAAGGATGGGTGGCTGTCGAATGGGATCTCGGCGCATATCGCGTCGCGATGTGGATATCGAAACTGCTCATTCGATCCCCGTTGGTACGCGTTATATCCCCCGACTTTCTTGTTTACTTGTTCACAAACGCATCAACAGCCATCTGAGACTGGAGCTGGATTTCGTACAGGAAGTACACAAACGCATCAACAGCCATCTGAGACTGGAGCTGGATTTCGTACAGGAAGTACACAACGCGGGTGTCACCGCTCGCTGTATCGCCGCGGAACCACGTCTCGCTGGGGTGTACCCAGAATACAAAAAGGTCCTTGCCGCCGAGTGAATCGACGGGTTGAACGACCGTGCTGCAATTCAGGGCCTCGTGGGCGAGGAAGCTCAGTCTGCGAGCTCCTCGTTAAATGGCGTTCAATTAAAGGGTGGCCTCAAGTCAATCATGTAGACCATGATCGAACTCTTCAGCGCACAAATGTTTTGCTGGGGTTGGGTTCGCTGCAATCCGCACCCTGGCAACATCATAATCCACCCCGATCCCTCCAACCCTCGGTATCCCCAGTTGGTCTTGCTCGATCACGGACTGTGCGCCCGCGTGTGCAAGAGGCGTTTAGAAGAGAATACCCGACGCTCTGGGGGGCCTGCTCGCTGCGGATATGCGATTGAGCGTGTGACGACGTCATGGGACATTGGCACGCCGGGCCAGACTTCTTTGCAAACGCGACATTGATGTGCCCGGTGAGGTATGGGAAGATGAATGGCGACGGGTCTGTAGAGCAGTTGAATCAGTACGAACAGAGCATACAGATGAAGGCCAAGTTGAAGAGCTTATGCAGACAAGATGCCCAAGGAAGAGGTGAGCGCTTCCCTACGTGGCAAGTACGATGATTGACTGGCACGCATACCAGGATCTTTCAAGGTTGGTGCTCGTGGGTCTTGGACTTGGGAAACAACCAATCGCTTGGTTCGCCCGTGAACCACATCAAGATTACCGAATTCTGAACTTCCACGTCCTTGATGACCTCGGCGATTCTCACGCTGGCGCAAGGTGCCAACGAGTATTAGCACTATCTCGCGTTTCGGACGTCATGCTGTCGGTCGACGTGGCGTTCTGGTCGAGCAAGGTGCATCAGTGGGTTCGGTAACTGTTTGGCCGATCGAGCATCGGTTTCGAGGATGAGCGGGAACGGTCGATGAGAGGGTTTGCGAAGAGCAATTGGGAATAGATGTTGAGCCAGGTGTCTTTGTGAACTGAAATATTGCTGGTGCCCTCTAATTAGGCATTCAAACTGCTCCACCTCGTTCGAGGCCCACTAGTGACTGAGTCACTATGTAGCAGAAGCGATTTCCTAATTACTTCAATTATAATTCGCTTCGTACTAGCTAGTATACTATGCGTAGACCAAGAACATCACTCAAAACAGCGTCACCTCCATCTCAGAGTCTCAGACCGCTTCCTCTCGCTGACGCCAAGTCGAACAGTAGGCTGACCGCGCAGTCGCTCCTCGGCGCCACCAATGGCGATTAGAGCAAGCACTCAAGTTTCTGTGGGAAAGTTACCGCACCCCTGAGACTCATCTGGACGAGTCTCTCAAGTTGTACAACAGGCCTTGCGAGCACCAGCGCAAGGTCGAGTTCGTCGTCACCAAGTATGCCTACCGGGCCAACGCCATCAACCTTCGGAACCAGAAATCCTTCAGCACCACCTCGACACCCGCTTAACACCTCCGTCGCCGAGGATGAGCTCGCCAAGACATCCCTCCCCAGCGGCAACTCCCTCTACCACGACACCTCCATCAGCAGTAAATCAAACGAAAAAACATCCCATCTCGTAGGCCAGGTTCTCGTCAGCGCCGTTGTCCCTCTCCATTAACCAGCTTTCGAGAGATGTCCTACGCCTCTTTCCAGCCCCGATGAAGATACTCTACGACCTTCTTGAGGATTCGTTCGACCCCCTCACCCTCTGCCCATTCACGGTGCCTGTGCCGGAGACTCCCCATATTCTGGCTATCGCCCCCTTCCTCTCCCGCCCCCTCTCGTCAGCTTTCTTAGGTCTACAGTACCCTCGAGCACGACCTCATCAACCCCTTGGCGACTTTGGCCCCGAACAGTTGAAGCCTACCTCATGAGGTGCGCACGTCGCAGCGAACTCCGTATCCGCGTTGATCATGCCACAGAGACCATCTTTTTATCAACGAACCCTTTGCCCACTCTGACAGGTCCACCCGAGCAGCCCCTTACCCTACGACAACACTACGGTCCAGCCGTCCTCGGCCGAGCTCTTGCGTGCCCGCTTGAGCACTCCCTTACAACGGGCTATGCGCGTGATCGACTCACAGTGGTGTTCGCTCCCAATGAACAGGCCGAGCTTGTCGCCACAGCCCATGCGGAATTCCGCGCCCTCTCTACAAAGCGCTCGTCGCACGCCACAGAAAGTTATTTTCTGACCTGAGTGTACGCAAAGAAAGGAGGAGGGTCCCACCGCGCGGAGCTCTCGCGCACCAACAGGTTAATCGAGGAGCAAAATAAAGGGCAGACGTCAAGAAGATGGAGATGGAGTCGACCCGAACGGAAGATGCTCCCACATGACTTTATGAGGCACGGCGAGCCCGAGGTGTCGATTGCGGTGCGTCCTGGTTCCTTTGTCCTTCCCTCAATTGCCCATACATGCTCTAGGACACGGAAGGTTTGAGCACCGACAGACTGATGCTCTACAAGTCGAGCAGCTCGAAAATGAGAAAAAGGACGCCAAGCCACATCGAGCGACGTACCGCAAAGAAGAGCACCTGCGGCTCGCACATGGTCATGCCGAACAACAGGTTGAACAACAGTCCACGGATAGGCCTTTGACGTGTTGCAAAAAGCACAAGTAGAGAGCAGCTTGGAGATGCAAAACCAGGTCCATTCCACCGCCTTTCATGATGATTTTCATTACTGTGCACCAGACCGAGTGCTTCCCGCACCTTGAGGAACATTCACCCTGGCCCTCTATACGTTCGAGGGACCTGACTATCTTTCCTTTTTTTTAATGTTCATCGTGTCTCGACCGATTGACTGATCTCTTGCTCCGTACGCACAGGTGGTAAATCATATATGCACTCGAGTCTCGTCCCGCTATCGATACATCGACGTGTGTACGAATGCCCAAATCTTAATTGAACCATTCAGTTCGTTCGTCCTCGGCTCGCTCGTCACACCGTTTTGATCTTGAATCATGTGCGCCGACTTGGCCTGTGAGAGTTGGAACTTGGTCGTAAACTTAACGAGCGCCATTTAAAAAAAATGGATCGCGGATCTAGACGCAGGGCCGAAACTGAGTACTCACTCCACGGCCGCTGTTCTTGACGCCCCGTCCTGGCCAGCGCAGGATCCATCCAGACAATCACAGCTGTCGAACGCACGCGAGAAGTCAGACCACCATCTGCGGCACATAAAGAAGACATTACTTGTCCAAACACACCGTCCCCGGCTTCAACCCGTCGACCATGATGCGCAAGAATGCTCGCTCGGAATCAGCTGGGCGTTCGTACACGGTGAATCGTTCATGAGACGAATAAGCCTCGTCGTCCGAAGAAATCCAACAATCCCCCAAGTTCATCGCCGTGCGCGGAATCATGGAACGGCTGCCTCGAATGACCTTTGCGAATCATCGGGCAGGCTGAACATAGATTTATGAGTATTCGTTACAATTATAATACGATTGACTCTATTCAAGTTGCAACTTGGTAAACATGTCCCTCGCCTCTCGCCACGCTGAAAGCTCCACCTGCACCGTCTTTCGCTACGCACCAACAAAATTTTAAGCAGCTTCAAAACCGTTGAACGTGTTTGGCACTTGGTGAATCTCACCTCCTCATTCTTGAACTGAACGGCTTCAGGCACCGTCGTCTGATTATCCGGCTGCGACATCACCTTGTACAGCTTCTCAGAGGTTCAGACACGCCAAGTCGATCTTCTTGTCGCACTTGGCCACATCCGTGGCTAGGAAATGACACATGTACCTGCACCTGGAGATACGCCGCCTTCCGCATCCTCACTGGACGCCATCCAAATCCGATTGTCGCACGTTCAGCTTTCTCATCGCCCTTTTCTCGCGCCATTTTGGCCAACGCCGGTCCCCTTTCATGGAATGCGAGACGGCGACGGTAATATAATTACCTGGTAAGGGTATTCACTTGAAGCGCCATTGAAACCTGTTACAATCCGGTTTCAATTGTTTTAACAGATCAATCAGACACAAGATATCGATCATTATGAACAGTCAGCGAGATCCGACCGTAACCCAGGCGCTGATACAGTCGGACCTGAGGCTTCGCATGCACCTAATACGTATATAAGAGGATTGGTTATGATCAGCTACCATCAGTTATTGTCTGACCGTTTCGCTGATCAGGCGAGGTTTCAGGCAAGACGGACACCATAAAAGTTTAGGGCTGCCCACCGCATCCATCAAG